>RJWH01001989.1:41120-282215 GCA_004363575.1 Solenodon paradoxus | reverse complement strand
CCCTCCCTTCCTCCTCCCTCCTCTTCTCCCTCTTCCCTCCTCTTCTCCCTCCTCTCCTTCCTCCAGGATCTTGAACCCCAGACCTTGGAATGCATGTTAGATTGCTCCCAGAGTATGCTAGACTGCTAGGCCACCAGGGAGTACCCTCCCTGTTTCTATGAGTTTTGTTTTGTTTGTTTTTTGTTTTAGATTTCACATATAAGTGAGAACATATGCTATTTGTCCTCCTCTGACTTACTTCATTTAACAGAACGCGCTCAAAGTCTATTCATGTTGTTGGAAATGGCAAGATTTGATTCTTTTTTATGTCTGAGTAGCATTTCTGTGTGTGTGTGTGTGTGTGTGTGTGTGTGTGTACACATTTATGCCATATCTTCACTATCCATTCATCCATTAATGGACACTTAGGTTGCTTCCATGTCTTGGCTGCTATAAAGAATGTTGCAAGTGAATATGGGTGTAAAATTGTCTTCAGTGTTTTAATTTTCTTGAACTAAATAGCGGAGGTGGAATTGTAGTTCATCTCATAGATCTATGTTTGATCTTTTTTGAGGAGCCCCATACTGTTTTCCATATAGAGACTACCAATGCCCATTCCCACCAGCAATGGATGAAGGTTTCTACTTCTCCTCATCTTCACCAACACTTTTGCTTGTCATTTGTTGACAACCATTCTCACAGGTGGGAGGTGATACCTGCATGTCCCTGATGGTAGGTGGTGTTGAGCCCCCTTTCACATGTCTGCTGGCCATCTGTGTGTCTTCTTTGGTGAAATATCTATTCAGATTCTCTGTCCATTATTTCATTGGCCTTTTTTTTTTGTACTATTATGTGACTTCTTCAAATATATGGTTTGCAAATACATCCTCCCACTCGGTTGATTGCTTTTTCATTTTGTGAATGATTTCCTTTGCAATAGAGAAGATTTTTAATTTGATGTAGTCTAATTTGTGTATGTTTGCTTTTGTTGCCTTTGTTTTTGAAGTCAGATCACAAAAAATTATCTCTGGTATTTATATTAAGGAGCTTGCTGCACATATTTTCTTTTAGGAGTTTTACGATTTCAGATCTGACATTTAAGTCTTTAAACAATTTGAGTTAATGTTTGTCTATGATGTAAGATAATAAGTCCAGTTTCATTCTTTTCATTAAACTCTCCAATTTTCCTGGCAACGTTTAGTGAAGGTCCTGTCTTTCCCTGATGGAATTCAGAGTAGGCCAACTCAAAATGTGCCACTTTGGCATATTGATGATCTTAAAGTTACTGGAGAAATAGCCAGTACAGAAGGATAGTCTGTCCCACCTCTAGTTCCTGAAAGCTGGAAGTAAGTCTTCTCTCTGAAAGTTACCTTCCCTTGACCAGAAAGTAGAGACAGATGTCTTTGTAACAGAGATAAGCTGTGTGAAGCCCTGCCTGTTCTTCACTAATTAGTATCCAAGTTCACATTTCTTTGTCTTGTCAGTTCTTCACAAATGTATCATTTCCTTGTCAAAAGGTATAAAAACTATATGCTTTAGTTACTTTGCTGGGTAACATCTCTCCGAAAACCCCCATATCTATGAAAAGACATTCACTTTTAGTTTTTTTCCCCATTAATCTGTCTTGTGTCAATTTAATTATTAGACCAGCTCCAAAAACCTAGAAGGGGGATTTGGGATGGAGCTCAGGGGTCTCCAGACATGCAGGGGAGTGGAGACTGGGATTTCAGAACCAGCCGTGTAGGCATCGAGAAGCAGGACCAGTGGGGCTGAGACACAGAGCCACGGAGGGCTGACTTGGGAGGGGGTGAAAGGAAAGCCAGTGCACCAGGAGCTGAGCTGGAGCCCACGTGGTGAAATTGCACCGGGCGCAGCCATAACTGAAAATCAGCCCAATCAAACCCCTCCTACAACCATTTCATGCCAGAGCCTGGGGTGCACTGAGCGGAAATCCCGCCCACCGCCTGTCTGCCTACCAGAAATCCCACCCATTGGAGGCCCCATCCCACTGGACTACAGTGAGAAAGCAGTCCCAAACCTCACTGCTACCTGCTAATGCCGCCTTGTGGGTGGAGCCAAAACTGCAGCCTGACTGCCAATCCTGGGCAAGTCAAACCTACACAATGCCAGGGAAACCGAACCCTCAGAAATATAAACAGTATGCCATATAGAGCAAAGGCACAGAGAAATATACATGAAATGATGGATCTAGTAAAAAACCCAGGGGAAAATCTGAATACAGCCGGCGTATGTAAATTACTTGAGGAGAAATTTAAGGTAATAGTGATTAACATACTTATGGGAATCCAGAAATCAGTAGAGGCAGTAAATGAGAATTTCAGAAACAGAGAGAAGAATTAAAACAAGACATCAAACAGGTAAGAGACACAATGATTCAATAGAGGGGCTCAACAATATGACAGATGAAGCTTCAATAGAATCAGTGAGAAAGCGAAGAAGAAAACAAAAGGTGAAATCAGTCAAAACATAGCTTCACCCATTCAACCTAAAAAGAGAAAGAGAACAAAGTCATCATCTGGAGCAACAAACAAGACAAATTATAAAATGACACTAAGCAGCTATATATCAATAATCACCCTAAACGTTAATGGACTGAACTCACCAGTCAAAGGACGCAGAGTGGCTGAATGGATTAAAAAGCATAACCCAACCTTCTGCTGCATTCAGGAAACCCACCTTCTTCCAAAAGATAAAAAAATAAGGCTCAAAATCAATGGCTGGAAGACAATCCTACAGTCAGTTGGCAACCACAAAAGAGCAGGAATAGCTATACTCATATCAGATAAAACAGACACGTCTAAAAAGCATAACAAAAGACAGAGATGGACACTATGTAATGATTAAAGGATCAATCCAGCAGGAAGACATAATGCTTAATAACATATATGCAACAAATGAAAGAGCATCAGAATATATCAAGCAAGTATTATTAGACCTGAAGGGGGACATTGACAGCAACACAATGACTTCAACACCCCACTTACAACAATAGACAAATCAAGCAGGCAGAAAATTAACAGGGAAACAGCCACTTTAAATGACCACCTGGAACAGATAGGTCTGATAGACATATACTGATCACTTTACCCAATAACTACATATTTCACTTTCTTCTCAAGTGTTCATGGAACATTCTCAAGGATACATCATATGCTGGGACACAAAACATCTCTCAACAAATTTACAAATACTGAAGTCATACCAGTCATCTTCTCTGACCACAGTGGCTGGAAATCAACCACAAAAAGAAAACAGGAAGACCCCAAACCAATTGGAAACGCAACAAGAGGAAATCAAAGAGGAACTTAAAAAAAAAAATACTTAGAGACAATTAAGAATGAGGACACAAGCTACCAGAATCTATGGAATGCAGCAAAAGTGGTACTAAGGGGAAAGTTCATCGAAATCCAGGCCTCAAGAAACGAGAAGAATTGCAAATAAACAACTTAACTCTGCATTTAAAACAACTAGAGAAAGAAGAACAAATAAAGCCAGAAATCAGCAGAAGAAAGGAAATAATCCAAATATGAGCAGAAATAAATGAGATTAAAAACAAAAAGACAATTCAGAAGATTAATGAAATCAAAAGTTGGTTCTTTGAAAAAAATAAACAAAATTGACTAGCCATTGGCTAGACTCACAAAGAAAAAAGGGGATAAAACTCTCATAATTAGAATCATAAATGAGAAGGCAGAAGTTACAACAGATACCACAGAAATTCAAAACATTATAAGGGACTACTATGAACAGCTCTACGCCATCAAAATGGACAACCTTGAGGCTATGGACAGATTTCTATAAAAATATAGTCTACAAAGCCTGAACTCAGAAGAATTAGAAAACCTGAACAGAAAAATCATAAGCAAAGAAACTGAAGAAGTTATCAAGGGCCTCCCCAAAAATAAAAGCCCAGGACCAAATGACTTCTTCAAGGTCTACCAAACCTTCAGAGAAGAATTAACACCTATTATTCTCAAGCTCTTCAAAAATATTGAAAAACAGGGAACTCTCCCAAGTATTTTTTATGAGGCTAACATTATACTGATACCAAAAGCTGACAGATATGTCACCAAGAAAGAAAATTACAGACCAATATCTCTAATGAACATAGATGCAAAAATCCTCAACACAGTATTAGCAAAATAAGTTCAACAATTCATCAAAAAGGTTATCCATCATGACCAAGTGGGATTCATCCCAGGGATGCAAAGATAGTTCAACATGCGTAAACTATCAACGTCATACACCATAACAACCAGACCAGAGAGAAAAACCATATGATCATATCAGTAGATGCAGAGAAAGCTTTGCCAAGATCCAACACCCATTTATGATTTAAAAAACCCCTATAAAATGGGAATAGAAGGTTTATACCTCAACATAATAAAGACCATATATGAAAAACCCACAGCCAATGTAATAGTCAATGATGAAAAATTGAAAACATTTCCCCTTATGTCAGGAGCAAGGCAAGGTTGTCCAGTTTCACCACTGCTCTTTAATATTGTACTGGAGTTCTTAGCCAGAGCAATTAGGCAAGGAAAGGAAATAAAAGGAATCCAAATTGGAAAGAAATAAAACTCGCATTATTTGCAGATGACATGATTGTATATATTGAAAATCCCAAAAACTCTATCAAAAAACTTTTAGAACTGATCAATGAATACAGTGTAAAGTAGCAGGCTACAAAATCAGTGCCCAAAAATCTATTGTATTTCTATATGCAAACAACACGCTAGAAGAAAATGCAATCACAAAAATCACACCATCTAAAATAGGAGTTAAGCGAATGAAATACCTGGGCATATACCTAACAAGGGAAGTAAAAGAGCTATACAACAAAAACTACAAGTCCTTCTTAAAAGAAATAGAGGAGAACACAAAGAAATGAAAGGACTTCCCCTACTCATGGCTGGAAAGAAACAATAACATTAAAATGGCCATCTTTCCCAAAGCAATATACAGGTTTAATGCAATTTCCATTAAAATCCCAGGGGATTATTTCCAGGAAATAGAACAAAAAATCTTTAAATTGAATGAAACAACAAGAGACCCTGAAAAGCCAAAGCAATCATTAGAAAAAAAAGAATGAATCTGGAGAGATTACACTTCCAGACTTTGAGTACATTTCAAAGCAATTGTGATCAAAGCAGTATGGTAATGGAATAACAACAGAGTCACAGATCAGTGAAATGGAGCTGAATCAACCAAAACTGACCCACTCACATACAGTAAGTCTTAACTTACGACAAAGGAGCCAAAATCATACAATGGAAAAAGGAAAGTATCTTAAACAAATGGTATTGGGAAAACTCAACAGCCATATGCAAAAGAATGAAGCTAGACCGCTCTCTAACACCATTCACAAAAATTAACTCAAAATGGATTAGAGACTTGACATAAGACCAGAAACCATAAAGTGCTTAGAAGACAACGTAGGAAAGACTTTCCATGACATCAGTCGTAGAGAAGTCTTTGGGGACTCAACTCCACCATCAAGGGAAACAAAAAGAAAAATAACAGCTGAGACTACATCAAACTAAGGAACTTCTTCACAACAAAAGAAAACATCACCAAAACCAAAAGGAAACCTACTAACTGGGAGAAGATATTTACATTCAGTATTTCCAACAACGGCTTAATATCTAAAATATACAAAGAACTCATGAAACTCAACAACAGAAGAACAGGCAGCCAATCAAAATGGGAGGAGGAACTGGAGAGACACTTTTCTGAAGAGGATATACAGATGTCCAACAGGCACATGAAATTATGTTCCTACTCACTGGCTTTCAGGGAAATGCAAATTAAAACAATAATGAGATATCACCTTACACCTGAAAGACTGGCTATTATCCAAAAGTCTGGAAACAACAAATGCTGTTGAGGATGTGGAGGTCAGGGGACACTTTTGCACCGTTGGTGGGAGTGCAAATTGGTACAACCCCTACAAAGAACAGTTTGGAGATTTCTCAAAAAAACTGAAGATGGAAATCCCATATGATCCCATCATTCCACTTCTGGGCATCTGCCCAAAAGATGCAAAAGCACCCATCACAGAGATGTCTGCATGCCCGTGTTTATTGCAGCCCTATTCACAACAGCTAAGAACTGGAAATTATCTACATGCCCAACATCAGATGAGTGGACAAAGAAGATGTGGTGCATATATACAATGGAAACTACACAGCCCTTAGAAGAGATGAAACCCTGTCATTTGAATCAAGATGATGGGACTAGAGGGGACGATGCTAAGTGAAACAAGTCAAAAGAAGAAAGACAGATAGCAGCTGACCTCACTCATAGGTGGAGTGTAAACAGACAGAACAAAGGAACAGATGAAACATAACCAACTCTGAAACATTTGCAACAGAACTGAGGTGACCAAAAGGGAATGGGGCAGGCGGGGGGACAAATGGTGGCGGAGCCCACTGAACAGTAGGGAAGAACACTTGGTGATTTGGTGGAGGGCATGGTGTGTTGAAATATATCTAAGAAATTATTTTAATTTGTAAAATAATTGGTACGATAAAAAAATTTTAAGTGTATCATTTCAAGAAAAAGTCATCAACTTACTAGTCATAGTTGAGATCAGACATTGATTTCTTTTTCCAAAAAAATCTTAGGTTAAAAAGAAGTATTCTGCTTAACTGGGTTTCACATCAGTTTTCTTGTCTGGTGCGCTCTGGTGGGACAATGGTTAGGTCAGTTGCCTCAGAAGGAGCACAGGTCACATGCCCTTGGGTTGAGTCCCAGGGGTGGGGGGAGACAGACATACAACCAATGTGAACAACTAAATTAAAATGAATAAAATGCTTCCTCTTCCTCTCTCTTCCTGCCTTTCTGCCTACTCGCCATCATTCCTGCCTGCACCTTTCCTTTAATTTTTTTTTTCTTTTTCTTCCTTCCATACCCATCTTCATTTTTCTTCAAGGCTCTGCTCAGCAATCTTCTATCCTGAAACTCTTTTCTGATGCCTCTAACTGGAACTCTGCTTCCATGGTATGCACACAGTAGTGATGCGCCTCGCTGACTCACTTTATAGTTATTGGGTAGATGATTTCTCTTCTAGACAGCCTGTGTGATTCTTTTCTGTATCATTCAAGCCTCACTCAGTAATTGTACATAAGAGAAATTCAGCCAGTCCACATAATAATGATATCACATTTTATATCATTGCGGCTGCCCAAGAAACATAATTGATGCCAACGTTAAGGTTTATTGAATTGCATGGACAATAATTAATTGTAGGTGTTTTGACTTATTAAAATCTATTTGGTTAAAAGACCACATGAGGAAAGCAAAGTCAAGTAGGAGCAACTTTGGACCCAACTACGCTTGAGCTCCCTTCTTTTTTCTCCAGTTAATGGCTGTGTGTCTTGGGCATGACTCCGTCTCTAAAGCTCGCCTGCCTTAATCCAGTCACTGCTCAGTAAATACTGGATTAGTCGCAATATCAAGTAGGAAGCACTGAAATTTCCTGACACGCAATTCACATAAAGGCAGACCTCCCTGACTTCAGCCGGGCTCCACGGGGCCCACGTGTCCTGGAGAAGGCAGGCAAGCAGACTAAACAGACACTGTCTCACTCCTACTGCGATTTACAAATATTCTTCATCCTTTGGTGGAGAATCTTGGGCTCCGAACCCTAGAGAACATGGTGGGTGGAGTTTGCATCTGCAGTGCAGGAAGTCGGCTCATGCTCGCAGAAACAGCTATGAAGCCAGCAGCTTTCCTGACACCCGCCGAGGCTCGCCCACAACTCCGGCGGCAGGGCTGGAACGCCGGACAGCTCACTGTCCGGAACGCCGGGTTATCCGCAGTCTTGCCAGAAGTAGGACCCCACAAGGCCGGCCTCGAACTTTGTAGTCCATTTCTTGAGAACCGGCAGCAGTTATTTTCATTCCTAGCAGTTATCTCATCCGATCCTGTAACTTTGTAAATAAAAAAGGAAATCACTGTTACTCAGCTCTTCCCTGTAATGGAAGGTTACTTTCTTGGCCAAGGTGTATCCGGAGGGTGTGGGCTGTCTTGAGTTTGTACATTCTCTGCTCAGATGAGATGAGATGGTGCCTCCTCTCTCTCTCTTCCCCCCTATTTTCACATGATGGGCTTATTTAGATCCTTCTGAATGACCCCAAAGAGCTTGTCAGTGAGTATGATGGCACAAGCCTCCATATGCTTTGAAAATAATGCCTTTTTTTTGGCTGCCGTTTCATCTGCTGGAAAATTCCTTTGCTCAGAACCAGAACTCCCTTCCCTTCCCAGTGCAAACCGGTTCTCACTGCTTCCAGTGTCTGAACTCTTAAAAGTTGCCGTGTGCATAGTTAGAAAATAATGCAGAGGGAGAATTTAGAGAGGGGAGAAGGTGGAGAAGATGTGGAGATGGAGGAAGAGACCACAGCCTGGAGCCTGACCAAAGCTGTGGGGGCTAAAACCCTAAATGTGTAAGAACCTGTTTGGGTGACAGTGAGGGGAAATATAGCAGCCACTTGGCTGCTTCAGCAGCTGATGCGTGACAGGCCCGTCGAACTGCACCTCTTAATAGCAGTAACCTAATCCCCATTTATTGTGCTATTTTCAGTGAAGGGGTGAGCATGGAGTATACATTTAGTAATTCTGTTAACATTTGAGAGTCTGTTTGGGCCTTAAATTCAGACATGTCAACTTTCAATTAAGGCATATGGGTACCAGTGCCATCGCACTTGCTGACGGTTGTCCGGGGTCATTCAGAAGTGTCTAGATGGGCCCATCATGTGGAAATAGGGGGGAAAAGAGAGATGGGAAGTGCTCTCTCATCTCACTGAACTTCCTCCTCCCTGTTCACCTGTTCCCTCTTCCTCCTTTCTTCCCTTCCGCCTCCTCTTCTCCTGCACCCCTCCCATCTCCCTCTGTGTGTGTGTGTGTGTGTGTGTGTGTGTGTGTGTGTGTGTGTGTCTGTCTGTCTGTCTTCTGATTCCTGTAGCCCCTCCTTCCTTTTGAGTCTGGAGGGATTTGAGAGGAATGGGCTCCGATGGGCTCTGCTGGCCGACATTCAAGCTGAACCCCAGCAGCCCTTGCCCCCTGGTGGTCACGCGTGTTTGTCATCTCTTCCACGTCAACTCAGGCTTGGTCTGTGTGCCGATGGAGTCTGGTGGAGGAGACTGTGTGTCGCTTCCAGAGTCGGCATCTAGAAGGCAGGTGGCCCCTTGCTTTTTCCTCCCTGTCGGCCTCCATTTGGTGAGGACAGTCAGCAGCCCTGTGGAGAGGCCCATGTGCATAGGGACTCCCAGTCACTATGGGACCGATGACAGAGGTCTCCCAGTATGCCAGCCATGAGCTCCTCCAGCCAGTCATGCCTAGATGTCTGCAACGCTGGCCAGTGTCTTGAGAGACGCCGAGCCAGAACCCAGAGCTACACCACCGCCAAGCTCCCGGCCCACAGCAGCAATGAGCGAATAATTGTCTTATTGCCATTTAAGCCACTATGTTTGGGGGCAATATATTGTGTAACAAATACCTGCTGTTCAACATGCACTAGCAGCCAAGAGTATAATTACTTTAATTTTTTTGTTTTCAGTTTTTTTAATTTTTAAGAGTTTCGATGGTGCGCGTTCCTGTAAAAATCATGCTGTAATATAGTTCTAAAAGGTAAACATTTCTCCCGCTCATCTAACACCGTTTTCCAGCATGTGTGTGCACACAAATACATAGGCTACTGCAGCTAGCAATAAAAATACTTTAAAAGAAGGAAAAGTCACTAACTGAGGGGTTAAAAAGTCGGAAACTTTGTTTACTAAGATGTTTAACTCCCTTGAAGTCTATGCTCGTCATCCTTGTAAACCTCTAAGAAGGACGCACCAGTGCTTTTCTTCTTTGCTGCTTAGAGGAAACAGAGACAGATACCAGGCCCTCTAAGAAATCACTGCTGATCCATGTTTAAGGAGCGTCACCGTCACTAAGATGTTGTGTCGAAGCAGCGTTATAAAGGCTGCAGGTAGAAACCAGCACCAGCGTGTACGGCACCGTTTTCCCACTAAAAGCTGCTTTCACCCTTGTCCCGGCGTCGCCACTGCCCCTTTCCTGGGACGTGGTCAGTGCCGCTCCATTCTGTGTTTGAAGTCGTGGCCAGCCGCTGGTGGTTCGGATTAGCAGAGATGAACATACCCTCCAGCTTACTTTCTCTTGTCGTGTAGCTTGTTTCGTGTGCCTCGGGTAATGCCTGGATTTACTTTCATTCTAGTGAGTTGGTCTGAATGCACATTCCTCAGTGCTGTGCCATAAAGTGACTGTTAATGTCTTCCAGAGCACACCTGAGATGAGATCATAATCGTGGTTTTCCAAATGCTGTTAAAATATGCTGACTCATTTTCCGTTCTGATCTTTCTTAAGCTTATTACTTAGTGATGATTTTTATATGGGAACAGTCTGGAGAGAATATAACTGTGGACCCCCTAGAGAGAATCAAAAATCAAAATTCAACCAAAATTCGGAGAGCCTCAGAGAACAATGTACTATTCCCACTTCCCAGGCTCACTCCCACCCTTCTGCTTAATGTTTATTCTAGGTCATTCATGCTTCACCAAGACGCTCTGTGCGCATGTGCGGTGGCACCTGGCAGGCCTGACTCGTTTGAATATAATACGTTAAGCCCTATTTTAGGCATAGAGGATAGAACAGTAAATAAAACGAAGGTTCTTCCCTCATGAAGTTTGAATTTTAAGCTGAGAGACATGGATAGATAAGCAAAGACTAAACAAAAGAATTTTGAGTATTAACAAGTGCTAGGAAGGAGGACGGGGTAAAGAGATAGTGAGAGAATGACACTGTGAAAGAAAATCCCATCAGGTAAGGGTCAGGGAAGTGATATCTGAGCAGAGACTTAAGTGATACAAAAAGAGCAAATCTTACACAAATCTTCAGGAAGAATATTCCCAGAAGAGAAAGATCAGATTTAAAAGCCCTGAAGTGAAAAGAAGCTTGATGTGTGAGTTTAGAATAAAAGAAATTAAGAGAAAACCCATCAGAGCAGGTCCCGCAGGACAGGATAAAGGACTAGAGGTGGCAGGTGAAAGTGGAAAAATATACATTGACTTAGAGATGGGGGTAAGGAGTTTGGTGTTTATTCAAAGTACGATGGGAAGAGACAGGAAATTTTTAAGCAAAGTTTTATGATGTCATTTAATCCTTAAAATACTCTGGAAGATGCATGGAGATAAGACGTAACATAGCAAGAAAGGAAAAAGCAAGACCTCTTGGTAAAGTATTATAGTTTGGGCAAGAAGTTATGGCGACTGGTGAGGGTGACGGTGACTGGTGGAGGACAGGAGAAGTGATGGGGAGTCAGGATATATGTGGTAGGGTTGTCTGAGAAACGACATTTGGGATCAAGGGAAAGAAAAGAATCAGAAGGACTCCTGATGGTGGGTGAACTGGGTGAAAGGCCGTATTTATGACATGGTGAACAGAAGGGAGGAACAGTTTGGGAGGTGGAGGGACTCTAGAGTTCTCTTTTGGACATTTTAAGTTGGAAGTGTTACTTGGGATTTCCATATGGAAATGTCAAGTAGACAGTTGGAAACAGAAATCACAGAGTTGTTGAAGGGCACTAGAAGTTTGAAAGATACTCCCAAAGAGGTCTTTTTTATGGCTGAGACCCTTTGTCATCTTTTAAAGGAGTGAATGTACATGGCAAGGTGTAAGAACTAGACTTTGAATCACTCCAACTTTAGAGGTGTGGGAGGGCATGAGAAGGAACACCTGGAGGATGGATGGAAGCTGAAAAGAGTGGGGTGCTGAGCAAATGTTTCGAGAAGAAAAGAAATGATCAGTTCTGTGTGCTGTTCAGTGATCCAAAAAAATGAGTGCTTGGAATGATCTTTCGGATTTGGCAAGACGGTGGCCCTGGTTGACGTTAGTAAGAGTGGCTTCTATGGAATTCGGGAGACAAATAACAGGTGAAGTGCTTTGAGGAAAGGAAATGGAAGGTAAGAAAGACCCTATAAATGTAAACAGATCTCTTAAGGGATCTTCTGTAAAGACAAACAGAAAAACAGCATAATAGCTAGCAGGAAACATCAGTTTCTTCAGATTTCTTATCTGCAAGGCGCGAGGTTATAGGTGATTTCTGAGCACCAATGTACTATTTCCCAGTGAAGGGAATATCTTGGAATAAAAACCTAAAAGGCTAAACTAACCAAAGAATGATTGTCTCACCTATGGCCCAGATGTGACGGTCATCATTGCTTGGGGGTTCGATCTCCATCAGATGTCCATGGAATAATAACAGAAACCTTAATAAATTATTGGAACCTTCTATTATAAGAACAATGTGCATTCTTTATTTTATGTATATATTCTTTAGTTTACTTAAGGTTATTTCTGTGATACAAATAAGTCTTGTGATCATTTTTCTGATAGAAAGAAATCTGTCTCAGAATAGATCCCTGTCTGTTGGTAACTAGACCCAAATATTCTGAGTTGTCTCATGGCCAGATATGTGGCAATGCTTGCAAGGTATGTGTGCCCAAATACCTCTGGCCTGTTGTCACTGCTGAGGACAGTGGTGATGGAAAATGAAAATATAATAGCGATAATAACTGGTACACCACTTTAGCATGTCCAAAGCCTTTGGACAATAGTGAATTTTAATCACATGGGGCATGCTCTTTCAGATGCATGACATTCATGAAACTCAGTGATAGTTTTGAGCATGACTCAGTTACCCTGATCACTCTTGCTTGCCTTTTTCATATTTTTTTAAAGTTTGCCGCTCCTATTTTAAAGCCCAAGAAGTGCTGATTTGAAAAAGCCTCTGACACTGTGGGTTCAGAGATTGAGTGAACTCAGATTTCTGAAGCTGTTCCCAGAATGCTGGTCGCTTGCAAATCCGAAGTGAACATGAAATACTTCCCCTTTCCTCTTGCCCTGGTCTTCTGATCAGAATTCCATGTTCTCAGCAGTGACCCCGCCCCTTTGGCAAGCATGCACCTCTTTGCTCTGAGTTCCATACTTCGCTTTCAGAAGATGCATCTTGCGTCTCAGGCATAAAGCTAGTCAGCATGAATCCATGCAAACTCGGTGAACCACAAACCTCTCCCTGTGGATAGGAATTTGTTGGTATTCGAGTCTGCTTGGAAACAGTCTGAGAAACATTAAACTCAGCTTTTCTGAGGTTAGTCCAAATTATTTTTTTTTTTTTAGACAAGAGGGAAAAAAAAATATGTCTCCTAAGGAAACTTGTAACCACAAACAGTAAATTTCAAAGGTTTGAATTTTTTTTTCCTCCCACATCCCCTACTTGTGCATAGTTTAAATCCCTAGTTCCTCTGACCAAAAGTTAAATGCTAGACTGCAGGTCAGCGACCTAGGCCTGGGCAAATACTTTCTTCGATTCAAAGTGTGAAAACAGTGTATGCTCGGTGACACTGACCCAACCTGACCCTTTATCCAGTTCTCCAGTTTGGTAATCCACTGAGCATTCGCATGCAGTGCTTTTTTAAAAGGCAAAATCGGTCGTGAACAGAAAAGCACTTTTATTTGTAATATTTGAACTCAGCTTCTGTACTTGGTGAGAAGAGACTGAGAGCTCAAGTCACCTCCTCAAGGTGACAGTCACTTCCTGTTTCAAGCAGGAAGGAGGTATTTCCAGATAATCTCAACCTTTCTGGCATAAAAATTCAATCTGGAAGAACCCCTCCTACCCATTGCTTCTTTCTCTGAGACAGGAGGAACCGGAGACAAGAGGAAAGCTCTGTCACCTTGAGGTTGCAGGGGAAGAGGCTTCCGTCCTCCCTGGTCCCCACCCAACAAGACGACTTCCCCTCTGGGTGTCGGTCTCTGTCCCTGCTGCAGATACTCTGGCTTCCAGCCTCAGATTCTCCACAGCCTTTGCCCGCCTCATCATGATTCCAGGATCTTCTGACCTTCGGCCTTCTCCTCTAACATCCACTGGAGCGTTTGAACTTTCCTAGCTCTCTGTCATGCTGGACTCTGGCTGTGGACGCTGGGACGCAGGCAGAGGCTTGGACACACCCACTCCTTCCCTGCTCTGCTGTGACCACCTCCTTTTGTCTTGAGACTCCATGACCTACTTCCAAGCACCAAGTTGTAATGTGGGGCTTTGCTGATCTGGGATTCTCCCTCATCCAGTCTGAGGTTTCTGTGTCTCTTTCGTGCTCCTCTTCCCTTCCCTCATGAGGCACAGGGGAGTCAGGGGGATGGGATGCCTGAAGCAAATTAACCGTAGTCTCAGGGCCTCTGAACTTCTCCAAAAATACTTCTCCAACCTGGGAAGAATTTTCACCACCTCCCTCCAACGGCAGAAGTTGGTCCCAGCACCAGGTCTGATGTCGCACTGCTCTGAGGCATGTTCAGTTCTTTGACCTCAGGGACTCAAAATTGCGTCTGGATATTTATTTCCCAGCTATGGGAGACCAAGAAAAAATTCCTGTTTTCTCCTTCAGATGCCTGGTTCTTAAAGTTGAAATCCAGAACACTCACGCCTGTTGTTTTTCTTACAACTCTGAACAACTACTTTGAGCGAGCAGTGCAATATTTTCCTGGTCAGTCACAG
The DNA here is from genome assembly GCA_004363575.1 of Solenodon paradoxus. Classification (NCBI taxonomy): domain Eukaryota; kingdom Metazoa; phylum Chordata; class Mammalia; order Eulipotyphla; family Solenodontidae; genus Solenodon; species Solenodon paradoxus. The sequence goes on along the minus strand of RJWH01001989.1, from coordinate 267,661 downwards.
AGTTCTGTCGTTCCTGAGCAGACGCAGCCTCTCAGGACAGTGGCCATCCTGTGTGTGTGATGTGTGCCATCATGTTTAGAAACATTGTCTGATGTACTTTTTTTTCCTCAGTCATTCTGTCAACCAAAGGAGGAGTGGGAAGTCTAAGGATTCACAAAAGTTAAGCTTGAACCTAAATCTGAAATCTCTCTGTTGTTCCTTCCTCTTATTCTGAAGCTACCTCCACATTTGAACACTTCAGGGCAGGAAGAGCTGTTTTCACTCTATCATATGGAAGAGTTTAAGGACACTCATTTCCATGGAATATGTTTTCCCCACAATTTTTTCCAAAAATTCTGATTTTGGCTTTCAGGCAACGAAGTTTCTCCAAGTAGAAGTCACCAATGAGTCCCCAGGGCTGCTGTGCTCTTCTGTCCAGCAGACTTGGGTCTCTGCTGTATCCTCCCACAAAACTGAGATGATTTCTCTCCAGTCAAAGTCGTAAGTCATGTGATATACATGAGTTCCGATAGCATAAGTGGTCCCTTCCTTTGTAAGATAGCTGGAATTGACCTCAGGAAGAACTCTCCACTTTCATGCCAGCAAAGGAAGACGGTACTCTTGGTGTTTCTCATATGTTCCAGACCTGCTGAGGGTTCGAATTTAGTCATTCTTTCTTAATGAACCTTTTTTGGGCTTTATTGCTTTTTAATGCTCTTTTATTGCATCCTCTAAACCAAAAGTCTTATTTCCTTATGACTTTCGTGTATGGGGACAGAAAAGAAAGGACAAGTTTATTATTTTTCTATGATTTTTATTGAATTAACACTGTTTTATAACGTGATACAGGTTTCAGATGGGCACCATTATAACCCAACATCTGTTTACTCTGCATTATGCTTCACCCAGTGTCTCCTTTCCATCCTTCACATACAGTTGACCCCTTTGACCTGACCTAACCACCTCTCCTTCCTGCTTCCCTTCTGCTAAACGCTGTTTGTGTTCTTATAGGCTGAGTGTCTTTGTTTTGCTTTGTTTTTTCATTCGTTGCATTTCTTTATCTTTCACATATGAGTGAAATTATAGTGTTAGCCTTTCCTCATCTGACTTATTTCACTAAGTGTAATGCTCTCTGGGTCTGTCCATGTTGTCATATGTGGCAGGATTTCCTGTTTTTGATAGTTCAGTGATATTCTATGTGTGTCTATACACGACATCTTCTTTATCTACTCGTCTGCCAAAGAACACTTAGACTTTGGCTATTGTAGAAGAATGTTCTAATGAATATGGGGATTCAGCTCTCTCTTTGAATTAGTGTCATATTTTGGGGTAAATACCCAAAGGTAAGAAAACTGTATTGTATCGAAGTTCGGTTTTTAACTTTTGAGGAATCTCCATACCGTTTTCCATAAAGGTTCTACCAATTTACATTCCTACCAATTTACATTCCTACCAACAGTGCGCAAGGGCCCTCTTCTCTCCACATCCTCGGCCATACTGGTCATTTCCAGTCTCTTGGATAATAACCATTCTCACAGATATAAAGTGATATCTCATTGTTTTGATTTACATTTCCCTGCTCTGGAAATGGAGATTAGGAGGAACACTGGTCTGTGAACCATTCTAACACCGGCAAGGTTTTTGTTTTAGCTCAATCCTAGACTTGTAGAACCAAGGAGAAATCAACTCCACTCAGGTCCTTCGTGCCAGAGTGACCTGCCTCTCTCAGACCTCTGCCTTTCCCTCTGATGAAGCCTAGCACAGAACTTCAGAGCTCTTTCCCAAATTCATGTCATGACGTTCTTTGATTTCTACAGAGATGTAGATGTTGGTGACAGCAACCCTATTAGGAAGAAAGAGGTACTCAGTTCTCCCTTTAAGGAATGTGTTTATTCCATAGTTGCTATAGATACAGTGCTCTGTATATTGCCAGTGCTCGATGAGTATTGGTCAGTGAGAAGCAAATGAATAAATTAACAGAGGAGAAAGTGACTCTTGTTACCTGACCTAGAACAATAGGATTTAATAAAGGACCAGTTCTTTATCATTTACATATATTATAAATTGTATATATTATTATGAGATATTATATATCATATTTAACATAAATGTTTTGTAAATATATCACCTCTCGACTAGAAATTTCTTTCCAGAAGCCTCAGGCTCAGCCCTTAGGAACATTTTATACATTTTTTTGCCCTAGATCAAAAATCCCACCTCAGATATTTACCCCCACTTCCTCCTAACTGATCTCCATAGTTTAAGAAAACGCCTTCTTTGAGGCTTCTCAAAAAATCCCATGTGGCCTGAGTCAGATCAGACCATCTCTAAGCAAGCTTCCTTTCCCCGCTAGCCTGATTTTGGGCTTCCCACATCTCTCCTAGACTCCAGTATTAAAAAATACCACCTCTCTCATGTCTTTCCATATCCACCTTATAGTCATAGTTTACTTCCTATCAAGTCTGACTTTCGCATCTGATAACTTTTCTTCATTTCCAAGTGGGGGCTTATTATACACTTTGCAAAATTCATTTTCCAGTATAAATAAAAAGGAGACCATTACTTCATTATAGAATGCCTTCCCTGCAGATCTTCTCTTAGAGTGGTGAAATGGTGGCTTAGGAGTCAAAAACGTATTTGAATCCCATCTCCTGCACTTCCTAGCTTTGCTTTGGGTGTTTTACTTCAGTCATTGAAAAATGAGGATGAAAGATGACATCATGAAGAGATGAGAAGTGAATAGATGAGATCATGTGTGTAGAACACACAGCCCAGTATTTGACAAGTAGAGGATAATCAGTAAATGGAAGCCAATGAGATGATGATGGTGGTGGTGGTGATGAGGAGGAGAAGGAGGATGGTGATGATGATGACAGTAATGATGACAGAGGAGAAAATGATTTAAATAACTATGAATAACCATCTTAGGAGACATAGAGCATGGCCCTGGGATTAGGAGCAACTACTACAAGGGTAGGAATGTACTTGAAATTTCATGCAAAGAGGGCTCAAGGTAATACAAGTAAGAATGATTACTGGGAGGCACAAATGACCTCCAAGGGAAGACGATATCATATCACAATATAATCCATTTCCCAATATTGTCTTAGATTAATTTTCTTAGTCCTGTGCTCATGGACATTGAGTTGGAGCCAGCTTCCACTGCAAAAGTGGGTTCCGGTTTTGTGGGCCAGTTTACCACGCACCAGAGATCTTAATCTCTTTCCCAAAGAACAGACACACCAGCAGCCAGAAAATGGCTTTTAATTAATGAATTTGTCGTCTACAGTTTCCTGGTAATGAGGGAAATCCTGTGCTGTACATTCTTTTTAAGTGTAGATTTGAGATCTGGATATACAACTAGTGAGGTAAGCAATTCAGCCCTTTTCCTATGATTGTGAGCCAAATAAATGGCTGAATTACTAATGGGTGTGTAGGATTTTTCTGCATGTGGTGGGTGGGAGTAGGGAGGAGAAGAGGGTGAGTCTTTTCTTGGCAGAGGCTAAAATGAATGAAAATGCTGTGAGCTATTATAATCTGCTCTGTGTGGTTTCCAGGTGGCGCTCTGCCTCCACTCAGGGCGCACCCCTACGGACGCAGCCCCTCTTGAGGGGTATCACAGCTCCTAGTTGGCAGCATCGCGACCAAAGCAGATGCTTTTCTCTCACCCAGCACATCCCTGGCTCCTGCCAGTTGTGAGGTGTGAGAGTGATGTGCCAGTGTAGCAATGCTAGGAATAACCGAGAGGCATCCTGGGAAACCACCAGTATTTCCTTCGCTTCTTGCTGTACCTGCCGCCGTTCTAACTTCCTATATGTCTCCCGCATGACCATTAGAACTCTGTAGACACCACTCAAAATTTTTGGGCTGTTTCCCCGAATTCAAGTTGGAGCAGCAGAGACTCTAAAGCCGTGTTCGAGATGATCGTTCCAGCATCCTTCCCAGCACAGGCCTTCCGCGCACCTGCTCCCAAGTCCTTGGACACATCCAGACACGGAGCGTCTGCCGCTCAAGAAGACCAGGGCAGGCTGAGAATGAGCACTGGGCCTAGAGGGGTGAGAAGTAGCATGGCCCTTAGTCGCCCACACACCGGCTGAGGGGGCTTAGGGAGAAGTCACCATGACTCCAGGTGAGTCACTTTTGTCACCTCCGAGGCTCTCGGAGACGTAGCCACTTCTCTCTATAACTGTGTTTTAAAAATTCTTTGTTCAGCCAGAAGCAGCCTCTCCGAAACTTCCAGCTGTTGGCATTTGTACGGACTTTGAGAACCAGAGAGGATGAGTTTTATCTGTGTGACAGCTCATTTAGGTATTTGAAGATGACCGCAGTGACCCCTATCAGTTGTTTGGAATTTGGAATAAACATCTCAAGATAGCCTAAATCTTCCTTGTATGACTTGGCTCTTGATTTTGACAAACTTCTAGGCAAACTCAACTTCAGCTTCTTAACTTGTCATCCTCAGAGCAGCTGTGGCGCTGTCAGCTGACTTCACTACCGTGGGATGGAGCAGGTCTCTAACAACCGGCTCATCTGCATCCCTCATCGAGACCCGTGCCCTCTTAGGTGTCTCACCACCTGAGTCGCCCCTTACTTGCCACAGACTGTGTCTGTCACCAGCTGGAGCCGTTGGGTTCTTTCCTCATGAACACTCCCCGGTCAATTCTCCCGTCTTCTGAACATGCTCATTCAATAACCTCCCCATTTTCATTGTACAGTATATATTCCCAGTAATGGGGAAAAAAAGGAAAAAGAGCCTCCAAAATTATATTATGTACAAATAACATTAACTCTTCTTATGTGACTTTATATGAATTAATGTTTTTACAGAAGTATCAGCATTTATGGTTGTCCTTACGTGCTGAAGTTAATACCACTCCCTGTTTGTGATTTTATTGTATTACTGTGTTTTGGGATAACCCTAAACCCCAAACCCACCACATAAGGCCTCAGTTCAAGGCTGGTTTTCAGCCCGCAAGGGCCAGTCTTTCCAGCCTGGTCTGCAGCCATTGCCCATCTGTTACCTGTATCCATTCCAGTCCAGACTCCATACGCATTGTAATCTCCTGGCATCTTTCTCGGCTCCATGTGTCCTTTTGGAAAACTTCTCTCTGTTCTTTGGGACATAACATAACTCAAACACACACTTCAAACATTTGCTCCCTCTTGTGAAGTATGCCTGGCTTTTTCTCCCCTCCCCATTCCTTCAGAACTTTCCATCTCCTTACCTCTTATCTCTTGATCTTCAACACACTTTTACAGCCCATGAGGGTATGCAGTTGGATGGCCAGTCAAGATGGAATCCTACCTTGGGAACCACGTGTCAATAGAGACTTCAGTTCGTCCAAACTATGGAGTCTGAAAACTATGTCCAAAATAGAAAATCCAAGACAGCTCCTGCACCCATGATGTCTCCTCACCCATGATGTCTCCTCTCTCGATGTTCACATGAATCGCTCTGTACCTGGGACCCTTCGCTCCAAGACATGGCAGACTGGCTGTTGGAATTAAGGTCAAGGTTATGAGTAGAAAGGTGAAAGATATGTTCTATTTAATAGACTCAAGACATTGGAGTTCAAAAGAGTTTCTTACGAGCATTTATACTTTTACGAGTTCCTGATTCACCTGAATACAATCTATTATAATTGCTTTTGCTAGGAATATGCAACAGACTCAATTTAATTTTGGACAACACAGACAAAATTAATATAAAAACAAGCCCAGCCACAGCAGCAAACTGAATGATATGTGTTTGTTTAAGAGTACTGGTGACTTTTCCAGTGAAGAACATCTATTTAACCCAGTCAGTTATTAGAAATGAACTGTTCTCTCGTATTGCTTAGATAAATAGGTTTTCAGGCACACTTGATCTTGGAAGATAGTAGTTGCGTATCTGTCTGCTCATGAGCGTGAGGCCAGGGACTGTCATTAAAGCTGTCCTCACGGTGACAGTGAAAAATTTGCTCTGTCTGTGCAAGCTGCCATCTTTTGGGAGAGGAGAGAGGATGAGAATTTCAGGATCAAATCCTTCAAAGGACCAAACTCCTGGGGTTAAGTTTGAGTGTGGAGTCTGGAAACTCTCCCTCAGCCTGAGAGCCGCGGGACCCAGGGCCTGGCTGGTCTCAAAGCGGCCCCCTACAATTCATCTGTGGGCCAGCCTGCCCCTTTGACCTCCCCCTGCCTCCTGCAATTCTGGTCTCCACTCCATCATGGGTCCCAGGACGGTGTCTGCTCCAGACTGTCTGAGGAGCGTCTGTAACTCTGAAAGGAAACCTTTCACATCTGCTTTTCTTGAGAATGTGAACCACCAAAACTTGGCCAGACTTGGCCTTGGGTCTCCCCCCGTGTCAACTCGGGAAAGTCTAGGGCACGTTAATAGCATTGAGAGAGGCGAAGAACAGCAGGGATGAAATGTGTGTTTCCAGTGAGGGGGCGACATTTTTCATTTCAAGGCTCGATGTGAAATCTCGCTGGGTTTTAGTTATCTACAGACGGAGAACATAAACACTGCCATGAAAATATTTCATCTCTCCCAAAGGAGGCCCTGCACAAATTCCCTTCTAGAGCAGAGCTTTCAGCAACGGTCCTGCAGAGCACAGGCAGGCGTCCAGCATCTACTCTGGCTGTCTTTGAAGTTACCCGACACTGTCCTGGGCTGGGGGATGCCGTGTGAAGGTCAGGCAGAGGGGTCACAGAGGGTCAAAGATGAGTCCAGCAAAGGGAGACATGAACGGTGCAAACCAACCTCAAAGGGTCCTTTCTGTCACTAACAGCAGAGGCTTCTCCTGAACTGGTTGCCTATTTATTTTTATTTTTGTAGCTTTTATCTTTTTCTCAGTTCTTTTGTTCCCCCAGTGGTTTAAAAATGTGCCCTTCCTGGTGCTCTTCAGAGCTGGATCATCCACCAGCTTAGGGCCGGGATTTGGTAGGATTTCAAACGTTTGCTTGCTGCTGAGAGTGGAGGCATCTGTCTCCTTGAGTCCTCCTGGTGCCTCTGCTGTGCTTTCTCCACTGCAGGGAAAACTCGGGGTCCAGAGGTTCATTGTCAGTAATCTCTGGGCGGCTGAGAGACACGCCAGGTCTTGCAGAGATGGCCCGATTCAGATGCACCATATGGCCCAGAGCCTGTCTCTTACCATCGGGGTAGACGGTGTGGCTTTTAACCCTCCTGGGAGAGGGGAGCATCTTGGCTCTCACAGAACGTAAGTCCTTTCTATGCACTGCTCCCTTCTCTTCCCACTGAGACAGGTCTTTCTACCTGTCCCCAAGTCACTGCTCCATCAGGTAGCTCTGACGTCCTGGCAGCAGCTCCAGAGTTCTCCAGAAAGCCTGTTTTCTAGAAACTCAGGCATAGCAGGGCTTCCAAAGCCCTAAAGAGAGTCTAAACTTTGTCTCTACATCAAAAATGCATGTAAGATGCCTCCAAAAGTCTCAGAATTCTTCGCTCCACAATGCATGGGTTTTTTGCATTAAAATAAGAGATTAGCATATCCCTTTGGCATGCATGTGCGTGGATACTTAAAAGTATGTAAAAAAAAAAACAAACCAAACCCAAAATTGCAATACTCCCACCTGCAGAGTACTTAAACCTAATATGTGAACTATGACACATTAAACATTAGGACATGTTTTCCCAGCAAAACTAGAACATAAAAGCACATTTTCCTCTCTCTGCCTGAACTTCAAAAACTTCTGTTTGCTCAGAACCTGGGAGGGACATTCGGGAGCTGGGCTCCACAAACCTTGCTGGCGTGTGGTCCTGTGACTCAGTTGTTACCCAGGACCGTCTCCAGACACACGCCAAGCTTTCTCCCACGAGAAATACCACACCACCGGGTTGGCGTGGACCCTCTGACAACAGTGAGTTCACACAGTGCCGTCAGCAGTCTTCTTTGGATTGTCCCTAACTCTGGACACCCCCATGCGAGGGCCTGTCTACACTCATTCTTAGTCTTCACCCCTGAAACCCCAGCCAGGATTTTTCCCTGTCTGTTTTCATCGGGGTCACCCTCCTTCTCTCTGCCAGCTCCTCTTGGCTGTGGCTTCTTCACTGGCCTCTGCTCATCGGAGAGTGTCTTGAATGGTTTGGAATTTCACTTGTCAGCCATCCTCTGTATCCAGTCCCCAGTGTCCCCTGGAAGTTAAGGAAGGGGGCAACAGGACACCAATGTCACTGAATCTGCTCATCAGTGGAGACCCTGTGAGATGGTATCTACGATATATTAGAGTGGGAGAGGAGATCATATGTGTTTTTGTAAATAGAAGCTTATATGCCATGAATAAACCAGCTTTCTAATCATAAAATTAGCAGCAGAGACTTACTCTGTCAGCCTGTGGTTGGCTGACACAGAGAAGTACTGGAAGTACGAATTAGCTGCACCTAGCAGACAATCCCAGCAGCCCGGAGTCGGCCCCGTTTTGCAGATAAGGACGCAGAGCCCAGAGGGGTCAGACCTGACTGCACATAGCAGAGAGGCCAAGGGACCCCTCGGGTTTGAACACAGGCCTTCAGGCTTCAGATTCTAGACCCTAACGCCCGCTACCCAGCCGATGGAGTGCCGAGGTGAGTGTGGACAGCCACCTGTCGTTGCTCCGTCTCCGTTTCCTGATCACACTGCTCAGGGTTCAGCACTCGTGGGTGTTCAGTAAATGTGGAGTAAATGTACCAACGATCAGGAAGGGCCATACCAAAACCTGGGGGCGCAGTCCAGTGGAGGCGCTGGGGCTGCCACTTGTGCATGTTCAGTGGACTTGGACGCGTCCTTCCTAGTCATTGTGTCAGAAGGAGGCAACCCACCTGCGAGGGCTCCCGGGAATATTTATGACTTCTTCACCATGCCATGTTCATTTTAGGATGCTGAAATTGCATCTCAGCCTGTCCTTTACCAGAATTCCGTGTCATTTACAACCTCCGTTCCCCTCTCCCCCTGCCCCTGGAACCAGTCCTGCTGTTTTTGTTGGCTTGTATTTGTTCCTGTTTCACTTCATTATATTCCACATATGAATGAAGCCATCCTGTGTTTCTCCTTTTCTTTCTGACTTACTTCACTTAATATGATCCCCTCCTGTTCCTTCCAGATTGTTGCAAAGGGAACACTTTCATTTTCTTAGTAGCCGCAGTGCGTGCCACTGAGCACCTCGCCCGGAGCTGCTCTGTCCAGGCATCTGTTGATGGGCGTTAGGTCTGTCCACGTCGTGGCTGTGGTGAACGGTGCTGCTGTGAGCATAGCGGTGCAGATGTCCTTTTCTGATTTGAGGTGTTGTGCCCACTGGGTAGATGGCGTGTTCGAAAATAGCAGAGACAGCCCTCCTTTGTGCCTCAAACAGCTAAGACATCGGCTTTGAAAGCCCAGGATTTCATTTCTAGACCCAGAGCCAGAGGGAGATCAGCAACTGAAAATAATAGTGACAGAGGAGATCAGCAGTGTTCAGGATCCACAAACCAGAAATTGCTGCCTTGAAGCGACTAACGCTCTAAAAACCACGTGGAGCTGCACACATCAGCAGCTCTTAGTCTCAGTGCCTGGAGAAGCCCGATGAAAACCTGGTCCAAACAGCTCCCAGCAGGAACTGTGAGAGGGCTTTTACCGTGGCCAGCCCTGAAAATGGGCTGGCATGCAATAAAAACTTTTAAACCATATTCCTTTACTGAGCTATGGTGATTTGCAGTTTATACGTTTAAACTTTCATTTAGGTAACATACTGCATGAAAGGAATGATTTCATTCTCACCATGAGTCCCACCATTGTCTTGTTACACAGGAGGAAAGTGAGACCGATGTCAGACAGGTGTCTATAAAAATCTGGGCCTTGGCGCGCCCTGGTGGAGCAGCAGTTAGGTCAGTCGCTTCTGAAGGAGTACAGGCCTCAAACTCCTGGGCTCGAACCCCAGGAGAAAAAAATCTGGGCCCCAGCACTGTGACTCCGGGGCTGGTCTCTGAACTAGGCTCGCACCCTGTCCCGGGGTGAATTTCCTCTCGGAGATCCCAAGCCCTTTACCCCCAGCCTTTCTTCCTTGTGGATGTCTGGTCTTACCTTCAGCAGCCAAACTGCACCTGCCCTCTGGCCACCTCCTGTCCATTTTCACCCTCCAGTCTGAAGGTCACAGGTGCACACCCAGTTCCAGAGAGCACTTAGTTAGCATCCCCTGCACTTTTAGCAAGTGCTCTTGACGTGCTCCAGCCATTTACCAGTCTCTTTAACTTCATTTTCATTTCGGCCACATATCATTTCCATTTCCTTTTCCTCTGTATTGTACAGCCCTGGGGACCCGAGTTGGAAATGTGCCTATCATGAGCTGAGTCACACTGTATGTGTCTGTTCCTTGAGCTGTTATTTTCTTAACCTTTTTTTAAGATTGGAAAAAAAGTCTTTTTATTGTAAAGTAAAACACAGACACAGAAAATGGCACAAAACCAATATATAACTTGATAATTATTTTTTATTTAAATGATTATTATAAAAGACAGTATATTATATAGTATATACTTATGTGTGTATATATTATATATCTATATATGTAACATGCATATGTTATATAATGAAATAAGACCATCACCCCCATCACTGTCCAGGTCAGGAAATAAAACTTTGCTCCAAGTAGCTTCTCCCACGTGATCATCCCAAAGTTAGCATTAGTCTAACTTAATCTTTTTATGAAGGAAAGGCGCAGGCAGGAGTGAACGCGAGTAGACAAGCTGAAAGGAGGAAGAAGCGCTTAATTTCCTCCCTAGTTGTTCATCTTGGTGGTTCTCCCTGGCCTGGGACGCGAACCCTGGCCCTTGGGACGGACGTGGCCTGCACCTTGACCGGAGGCATCCGTCCAAACCAGAACTCCAACAGAATGTACCAACTTAAAGTTCTTATATCCTGGTGAGCTTTCTTTTCGCACAGATCGTTTTAAGCATTCGTTTAGGTATAACTGCCGTGTAATAAGCCGCGCCTGTCTGACGGCACCATTTGATTTGCTTGGGTGGCGCGCGTGCCCTTGGCATGGTCGTCACAGCCGGACAGGGAGTGCAGCTAGCTCACTCGGAAGCTTCATCCTACCTCCTGGCAGCCCCCTCCGCCTCCAAACCGCTGACCTGCTTCCTCCCGTAAGACCAGGGTTACCCAAGAAGCCCGCGCGGCCTGGGGGAGACAGACACAGAGGCGCAGCGACGTTGCCGTGTGGCGGGGGCGCGGGGACACTATCAAAACTGCCCTCCGCGCTACGGCCCCCGACACCAGCCTTGACACAAACCTTCCTGCCTCCTTGGTCTGAGACGGAGTGGCTGCCCTACAGTAAGTGTGACGGAGAGACAGGCTTTGGGAAAATGCAAGGAGCTATCTGCCATCAAGGGAGATGCCCTCTGGTCTTTCGCTCATCAGCACAGAGTGGTGTCTTCCAGCGTCACAGCGACGCTGACTGTCGGGACACCGGTCTCGGTGTCCTGGATTTCAGTAGGAAGGACTAAGTCAGGACAGGACACGTCCATGACAGTGTGAATCAGAAGCTGAGAACGAGACACACCCCTGGGTTCCAGCGTGTTCTCTAGACTCAGAGAGTATCAGTGGTATAGAGACGACGGGGCGGTCAAGGCCACTCCATCCACCCATCTCACAGATGAGAAAAACAAGACTCAGTGCGCCAGTCCGAGGACATGCTCATTTTGTCTCTCCTCTTGATAAATTCAGAAAATACATCCTCCCATCCAAAGCTGGTGGTGGTTCATTTCCTTGGAGAACGGTGACGCATCACACGTGCAGGCAAGGCCACACGGGGACCCTGGGCACTGCCGGGGCGTCTCACCCGTTCATCCAGTGCCATCTGATGAGCTCTTTCTAGGGGCCTCGCCTCCTCTTTGGGTCTCTACTCCTGCACTGCAGCGCCGGAAACCAGCTCTTCTGGGGAGAAGAAAATACCTGTGCCAGTGCCAGTGGCTTATGACAGTCCCCGTGCTCGACTGTCTAATTGTCCTGAAGCCCCCAGAGGGTTGGGGCCTTGGCCTCGGGCTGCCCTCCTGTAGCCACTTTCCTTCCTCGCAGGACCCGCAGGCTGTGGGACACAGTGAGGGGTGAACAAGCAGGGAGCGACAAGGGCCACCAAGTCCAGGGAGCGTCCTTCCTCTTGTCCTCCCTGCGTTGTCTCCTCTAGAGGTGTCTTCAGGTGCCCCAGGCTCCGCGCTGTAGGACAGTGATTAGTGGAGGCTTTTCGTTTCTGACTCACAGACTCTCAGCACCGCGCCGGGGGAGGCCTGGCCTTTTGATCAGACGTGCGTCACCCTGCAATCTCCAGAGGAACTTCCTAATCTGCAAGGAAGCGATCCAAATTGTTAATATGTTTGAGGTTTAAGGCAGAGAGACGAAGTGCCTTGTTTATCACTGTATCCAACATGTTTGGCTCATCTGGGACCTAGAATATAAATTTGGAAAATCAAAGCGAGGTTGAAGCTTGTGTCTTTGCTCGTCTGGGTCATAACTCTGCTTTCACTGTAGCCGAATCGTCTTAGGGCAGCAGACACTCAGTGCGGGTTTACTTAAACTGTGGCTTGCACGGACCGTGTGCAGGACTCTCATTTGTTCCTCTCTCGCTGTCAGGAAGATGCCGTCAAAGTCTTCATTTTACAGATGAGAAACAGGGCCTGGCAGCTGGTGGGAAGCTCTGTAGACAAGCAGACTGGCCCTTCACTGCTAAGACTGTATCAAGAGTGAATTTTTCATCATTAATGTTCTTGACACTGGAGGTTGTGGATGATTCAGCTCAGAGGAAAGCTTCCTTGCTCTTTCTTGTGCAGATGTATGTTACTCACATTGTAATTATCCTGACGCTGCCCTGGGGTGTTTCCCTCATACGCAGTTATCCAGTGAACACATTGCTTCATCCTTGTCCCTTTCTGAAGCCAGTTATGGAAGGACTGGCCCTGGGCAGACCAGTACTTTGTTGTGAGACTGGGCCGCAGGCTGACGCCAGATAGTGCAGAGGTGATGTGCACACACCAGAAAAGAGCATCACTGATCCTTGTTAGCTTGTTCTCTCTTCTGTGATGACAGTGTTGCTAGATGTGACTTCTGAGTGGCAGGGCCTTTAATGAAAACTAGGAAGAGGGCTGGACGTTGGTTCTGTACACACCCTGTCTGTGATTGTTGGACAGTGTGATACTGGAGAAGACTTAGTGGGCTTGGAACGGTCTTCCTTCCTTTCATTGTGTTCAGTCTCCTGTCAACATTGGGCAGTGCCCATTCGTGCAGTGGGGCCGGGCAGGCGAGGAACCAGGCCCGGCGGAGGGGGAGCCAGGCTGCACCCGGGCAGAGGCCTGCAGGCGCTCAACAGGCCACCTCGACGTGGTGTGGGGCCAGCAGGCCCGTCACAGCACCGTGCTGACGTGCTGACAGGAAGCCTGGAAGGGAACGCTGTCCGGAGCTTTGAGGGAGCCGAGAGGGCTGTCAGCGTTGAGGAGACCTGTCAGCAAGAGCAGAGACCCAGCACTCGGGAGTAGTCAGAACTCCCGAGGACTCCTAGGATCCCACCATGGGAGGAGGGCTGCCCCTGGGCAGCTTCCTAGGAGAGAGATGTAGCACTGAGAGGAAGACGGACACGTCAGTCCTGCAGCTGTGGTTCCCAGAAGCCAGCAATGAGGCTGCAGCCAAACGTGGTTCAAGTAGAGGATCGGTCCTCCCATCACTCACTGCACTGAAAAGGTGAGGGTTTCATTCATCAGCTGACTGCTTTGCATTGTTGGCAGTGACTAGGGGGAAGGCTGTGTCATTGCTTTGATGAAAAAAAGCATGACATGAAAGAACAGAACTTGCCCCAGCCCCGGGAGAGACCAGTGCTGCCCCACCTGCCTCCGGTAACGTGGGGATTACCTGATTTTATCTCCCGTCTCTTCTTGCCTCCTGCGGCCTGGAAAATCCAGGCAACAGCAACCGAACTTGACCCGACAACTAACTCGCTGAGATGCAGTGCTTCTGGGGGGCCGCGTGACAAGCCCAGCGCTGTGGGCAGCAGTGAGCAGGAAGGTGCGAGCAGCGCTTGGTGAAAAGGAAAGAGCTTTTCCTTGCTCAAAACCACAGCCCATTCTTTTTTTGTTTTTGTTTTTTTTAAAGAAAGCAGTCTTTCTCTCCTTTTTTCTAAGGAAAGGTGCAGGCAGGAATGAAGTTGAGTAGAGAAGCAGGTGGGACAAGAGAGAGAAGAGGAAGGAGCACTTCGTTTTACTCAGTGGTTTCATCTGGGTTGTTCCCCCAGACCCAGGCCTCAACACCAGGGACCTTGGGTGTGGGCAGCACCTGGTCTAACCCACTAGGCCACCAGGGTGCACAGTAGCTGGCTCTTTCTAAGTGTATTTGCAGCTATGTGACAATGTCGAGTCAAGCCTGCTCGCTCTGATTTTGATCGCAAGCCACAAGTAGGTGTTTGAGTATGAAAGTATACAGAGAGCATCAAGAAAAGCAACAGAGAAAAAGTAAAGCCAAATTAAAAATAAAAACAATGAGCAGAAATATTGCCTATTCAGAGGCACTGTCTGCTTTTTGTCCACGGCTGGTGTTGGTGAAATACTTTTATAAAGGGCCCAATGGTATATTTGTGGGATTTTGCAGGCACGTGGCCTTATGGCAGATGCTCCGTTCTGCCCTGGCGGCGTGAAGCAATAGACAGTACATGTAAATAACCACAGGCAGTGGGGCGGGGCGGGACATGGGCTGTAGTTTGTTGACCTCCGTCTAAAGAACATAGCAAAATAGAGGTACAAATATATGTCATATGCTGTTCCTTTTGAAGAGAGAAATGCTATGTGCACGGTAGCTGCAAAAAGCAAATGATACTTGTAGGTAATTTTTTATTAATTTTTTCTTGGGTAGTGACAATATTTACCCTTCGATTTATAGTTAAATAATAATTAGAAAGTACCAGTTATCTTTTTACTCAGTAAAGAAGGAAGATAAAAGAATATCCTAATACCCTCTGACTTCCAGGGGCTTCTTAGCATAGTTGGGGAAATAAGACCATTAAACATGGTGCCCCTGGTGGAGTAGCTGTCTGTCAGCCGCCTCCGAAAGAGCACAGAAATTCTAATGGCCCAGGTTCATATCCTGGGTCCCAAGGAGCAACCAAGGTGAACAACTGAAAAAAAAGTTTTAATGCAGTTAAATACTGCAAAGCAGTAGGCCAGGCAGCATGCAGAGCCTTCCACAGGAAGAAAGCACTGAGTGGAGCTGGGGTCAAGGTGAGTCCTCACGGGGAGACGTGGCGCTCCACCAGCCCGGGAGGCCAGCGCACACTTGTGAAAGTGGGAGCAGAGAAGAGCATTTGCGGGGAAAAGTAATGAGATAGAAGGAGCATGAGCAAAGGCCGCCTGGTCAGGAAAAACAGTAACTGATATTAAAAACACAGCCACGTGCCCCCTCATGGCATTTTAGTCGAGGACAGACAGCATCTGTGAAGATGCTCCCCAAATTCCCGTCACCGAATGTGTCACGCCCCCGCTGCCCGTCTGCACACCTGTGGAATCACCTCACAACACGCCCCTCCCGTGAAGCGAGTCAGGAAAGCGGGGCCCGGAACCGGCTGGCCGGGCCACGGCACTCGTATTGGAACCGAGACGTTCCTGGCAGAGGAAACGCGTGTAAACACCCCCCAAATAAAGATGTGGCGGAGGGGAAGGTAATGACGGTTCACGAGATGCAAGACGGGGCAAGCCTGGGGGCAGAGTGCTTTTCCACAGACACTTTGATCCTGTGTTTACACGGTCAAGAATCTGCAGCGCCCACTGCTTCAATGACTGTGGCCAAACCCCCCGCTGGACCCGTGTGGATATTCTGGACCCTGAAAAAATGAGTGAGGAATGTCAAAGGTAGCTGGCAGGTTCAGCCTCGGTGAAGCGACAGGTAAGAAGGGAAACAGGAGAGCTGTGTCGTGGGGTAAGTGAGGACTGATGTAGCACATGCTGTGTTAGAAGTAATGAAAACGCCCAAGTGGAGACAGGCCAAAGACAGCTGGAGATGGAGACTTAGGACCCATTGGAACAGCGACAACCCCGGTGTCAAGACAGAGGCGCCCAGTCAAGGGACTGACCACAGCATTAAGTCTTGAGCTTTCCATACACCTTGGAAGAAAGAAACTGCTGCTGTCGACCCAAATGTGGGGATGAGGCTTTGACCCAGGATTCTCCTCCTCCCCCGCTTACTTCGTAGCAGGACCGAGTGTGACATCGCGGCATGCACGGTGGTCCCAGTGAGCTGACTGTTCCCATCTGGAGCAGGCACTGCTCATCAAGCTGCTTAGGAACCAAGCCTGAGTCAGGCCGGTCACCAAGTACCTAGGTGATATTTCCCTCTCCAGGACTAGGCAGGGAGGCCAGTCTGCGGTGTGCTTGTGGCTGGGGGACATTCCAGTCACAGTGATATCCCAGACAGCTTGCTTTTCATGAAACCCCAGCTCTTTTCTCCCTCTTCCTTTTACTTTTTTTTTTTTTTTTTCCCTCAAAAGCTTGTTACCAGCAAAATGTGGGACCTTGGCTGTGTTTCATTCACTTTTCATTTAAGCATCTAGGTATGGACTTAGCCAACTGGTGAATCACTTAGCCAGTCGGGGAGTTCGCTTTAACCAGGGTGGGCACGGTGTGTCTTCAGATGCACCAGCGCAGGCACTTTGCTCGTTTGTGCAAAAGATGGAAGTGCATCGCCGTCCTTGCCTTCCTTACTGCTTCCAATTTGGTGACTCAGCTGAAACAAACTATGCGTCATCAGACCCTTATCTTTTTAGCAAATATGTTTGGGTTACTGAATAAATCCAGTGGAAATGCATTTGTCATGTGGATGAGCTCAAAGGCTTTTAGAGTGAGACCTAAACAATGAGCCCCGACCTGCAATGAGCAACTGGAACTCTTACTCTCTCAGCTGGAGGTCCCCCATATTCTGGGAAACAGTGATTCCTTAGAAACCCTGCATCTAAAGTGCTCATTCCTGTTTGCTTCTGGGATGAAACGGTTCTCATTCTCTAACCCCACCTGTGGGTAGGGCATCTGACAGTTTCCCTTCCTGGTCTTGCATAGCGCCCCCTGCTGGTGGGGAGGAGACTCACAGAACGCTTTGTCTCCGCTCTGCCGTCAGTCTGGTAAGAGTAACAGATCTAGTGTTCGCGTTTGAATGCGTAAGTGTTCAGCAGCATCAGGACACCACAGAGAGAGATGCGCACAATTAGGGGATTGTTGTGCACATTTGTAGTTCAGGCAAAGGAATACGGTGCAGTCAGTAAAAACGATTAAAATCGTATGGTGGCAGCATGCTGATTAGCATAGAAATATTTCCGCCACTACTGGAAGATTTGAAGAGCAGATTAAATATGCTGTGATGTACAATCTCATTGTAATTTTAGAAAGTTTCTGTCTATGAACAGTCAGCAAGAAGAAGGCTCTATGAATATGAAAAAAAAAAAAAAAGATCTTATCCCTGGGTAGTGATAGCGCAGGGTGTCTTTCTTTTCCTTCAGAGGGTTTGCATAATTTTGAAAGTGTTATATAAAATGCATGACTTTCTCATGAAGCAGAGAAAAACAGCTTAGGATTTAGGAACATGAAAAGTCTTGACTTGCCTTTTTTTTTTTTTTTTTTAAGAGAAAGGAAGGCAGGGAGCAGGCAGGAAGTGGGAGGAGGAAGAAAGGTGGCATGTATTTAGTTGTTCATTTTTTAGTTGTTTCCCCCAACCCCCAGCCACGGGCTACGAGCCTGGGCCCTTGGACTGTGTGGACTGTGCCCAGGATACAGGTTCAGCAGCCGAATCACCAGAGAACTATCTTGACTTGTAACTTAAAGGGTTTCAAGCAAGATAAAGGAGGCACACAGAGGTTAACACGTGAAAATCTACTGAGGTCTGTACAGCAAATTAATTGTCCAGCTAGCCAGCAACCTGTTTTTCATCTCTCTCTCTATTATGAGTGGCCTGTTAAAATCTCTTTTAAAATATGAGAGGTAGAGGCTCTAATTTTTAGAGATTTACCCTTTGCCCATCAGCTTGTCTTTTCCCCAGTCAGGCCATTAAATAAGCTGCCTACCAATTCATTCATGAACTTATTTATTCATTTTTCACACATGTTTATTAAGAACATACAGTAAGCCAGGTATGACAGTACGTGCTAGAAACCCTAAGATAAAACTGTTAGGTTATTTTTCAGATTCAAGTCCTCTATTTTGGATGATCTTCGGTGTGCTCCTTTTGAGTACAAGAGGGCGAGAGAGGCTACAGCCTTGATTTATAACACTTGTAGTTTTTCTAAAAGTACATAAAACTTATCTCACAAGTTAGTACTTTTTAAGAGAAAGACTATCTGCATTTGTATTGTCCTATGCAGTAATCACTGACCACATTGTTGGTGGTAGACAGAAGCTGGACTTTGGCGGATTCCATAATGCAGTATCTACAGATGTCTCAGTATATAATGCAGTGACGGACCTATAGAATGTTATAAACCAGCGCACCCAGGTAGAGTAGTGGTTGAGTCAGTTGCCTTTGGCTGGCGCAGTCCACTTACATCACGGACCCAGGTTCATGTCCTAGGACTGGGGGAACAACCAAGATGAAAATCTAAAATAAAATGAAGTGCTTCTTCTTCCTCTTTCATCCTGCCTGCCTCTGCTCACCTTCTTTCCTGCCTGCACCTTCCCTTTAAAAAAAAATAGTGTTATAAACCAATAGTTGACTTCAATACATTTTTTAAAAAGAAAGAAAAATTAAAAATTTAATTTCTCAGTCACTCTAGCTGCCTTTCAAGAAATGTGCAGCCACGTATGACTGATGGCTCCCATATTGGACAGTGGTTGTAAGACATTTCATCAGAGTAGAGATCAGGATATAAATTGGATAGCACACTAGCCTGAAGTTAATTGAGAACTTTGGTGTACATGGAGGCAGTTTTCACAATTTTTTTCTCTTCATTAATTAAGAATGCCAGTTTTTATTGGTAGTTAATTATATTTTATTGCCCTAAGCTTTCTAAACAATAAGCTTTTGAGAATGTCAATACTTGTTAGCACTTGCCCCTGAGAGCAGGCATTAAGGACCCAATCAATGCATGTACATCCTCACTGACATGCATTTAGTTAAATAATAATTTGTGTTGCACCCTGGTGAAGTAGTGATTTAGTCACCTGCCTTCCACCAGCACAGTCCACAAACATCCCTAGGATCCCAGTTCAAGTCCCAGGACCACAGGGGAAAACAAAGATGAGGCACAAATTTAAATAAACTAAGTGCTTCTTTCTCCCTCTCTCCCTGCCTGCCTGCTGATCTCCATTCCTGCCTGCACCTTTCCTTTAAATAATGATCTGCAATGATCATAAATGAGATTTGAGATGTGCACGAACTAGTCTGTATAACTTTCTGTAAAATGTGTTCAGTGATGTTGACCTGTGAAGCTGTCACTGACCTGGCATCTTGGTTAGGTCGCTAGCTTTCATGAGTTTTGCTCTTTGTCAAACAGACAGCCCCCAAAATCTCATGACTTTCAACAACTTTACTTCCCTCCCAGAGATAAAGGTGAAACGACCTAATTCCTACTTTTCATTTGAGTGGCAATCTGAAGAAACTACAACCCAGGAAATCCCCCAAGTTCCTTGTAATCACATCAAACTGGATCTTCCTTAGGAATATGTTGCAAAAGCAGACATTATAATCATCATTGTTCTGACTTCTCTGTGCTTAAATACAGCACTGCTTTTTTTTTTAATAGAAAGCTTGCTTCTTTTCAATGTGAAAAGAATCACAATT
This sequence comes from Solenodon paradoxus, assembly GCA_004363575.1. Classification (NCBI taxonomy): domain Eukaryota; kingdom Metazoa; phylum Chordata; class Mammalia; order Eulipotyphla; family Solenodontidae; genus Solenodon; species Solenodon paradoxus. The sequence goes on along the minus strand of RJWH01001989.1, from coordinate 247,943 downwards.
TCAGTTTAATAACTGCAAAGTAAAGAACATTTTTTATTTTAAAGGAAGCAGGTAAGGAGGAAGAAAGAGGAGGAAGAAGCATATTTATTTGTTGCTTTTCTTTGTGTTAGTGCTCCTTCTGGCCCCGGATCCATGGGCTTTGCATGGTCTGCATCCCAGCTGCCAGTTTAGCCCCTGAGCCACCAGAGTGCATCCATGTTCTTTTTCTCAAGTACACGGTGTTGCGGCTGATAGACAAAGAGATGTTTGTGACTGCAAGGACACATATCCCAAGAGGAGGGACATGCTGCCATGCAGGGCCACTCCACTCAGGCAGCCCCAGGGTTGGTCGGGAGGCAGAAGGAGTGAGGAGGAAAAGTGAGCAAGAGACTTTACTGTGTAAGACACGTTGAGTAGTATTGACTAGTGTAAGTCATGTCAGCAGACACTGGTATACAGGGCTGGTCTGTTTGCCGGGTACTGGCTGTGTAGTGATTAGGGCAGGGGAGCGTTAGCCTTGAATGTGCAACCCGTAGAGGAGGTGATGGAGCCTGGCCTCTCAGCTGGTGTCCATGTGGAAGGCACAGGCAAAAGCACATCCTTTACTAGCTCAAGAAATTGACCAGTCCTGGGAGGGACCGTGTCTCCAGGCCCTAGACATCAAAGTATTAGGAATATCAGAAATAAAAAGGCACCTTTACCTCATCAAAGCAGATCATCTACAGATGGAGATAAGCATATGAAAAGATGTTCCATATCATAGCTTATCAGGAGAATGCACATTAAACAAGGAGATACCACCATAGCTACTAGACTGACCCAAACCCAAATGTAGACACCACAAAATGCTGGCGAGGATGTGAACAGAGAGGAACTCATCCATTGACAGTGAGAATGCAGAATGTAACCACTTTGGAGAGAGTTTGGCCATTTCTTGCAAAACTAAACAGACTTCTGCCCTACAGTCCAGTGATCATGCCCCTTGCTGTTGACCCAGACACATTGAAAACTTAAGTCCACATAAAGACCTACGTAAATGTTTGCAGCAGCCTTATTTATAATTGTCCAAACTTGGAAACTGTCAAGATATCCTTCAGTAGGTGCATAATCAGTGAACATGGTACATCTACACAGCTAAATATTATTCATCTCTAAAAAGAAATGGACTCTAAAGGCGTGGAAGCAGGAAACTTCCATGGATATTATTAAGTGAAAGAAACCAATCTGAAAAGTCTACATACCTTATGATTGCAATGATATAACAACATGGAAAAGGCACAACTGTAGAGAAAGTAAAAGGATGTATATTTGGGATGGGGAACAGGGAGAGAAAAACTGGTAGAGATTGAGCATTTTTAAGGCAGTGACACCACTCTGCATGATAATATCTGCATGTCCTTGTAAACTTGTCCAAACATAGACGTGTCCATGCAATACCAAGAATGAAGTCTAATGTGAACTCTGGACTCTGGGCATTATGAGGTGTCAATGTAGGTCAAATACTAGAACAGACAATGCTGGGGGAGCGGGGTGTAGACAGGCAGGGAGGTGGCATATTGAAAATCTGCAACTTCCATTCCATTTTTCTGTGAACCTAAAATATCACTTAAAAATAGCCTATTTTAAAAATAAAAGCAAGGGAAGGAGGGAGAAATAGGGGGGAAAAAATATATAACCTCCCCAGATTTTTAAAAAAATAGAACCTTGCTATCCCTACTTCATATACCTTTCTTTTAACAGCTCTTCTCCTAATTCTCTTGATTTTTTATGACAAATAGTTCCTTAATTGCCTTTCTGAATATACGATCTATGTATATGTTTCTAAATAAGACCATTTAGTTCTTCCAGTTTTGTACCTTAGATGGGAGCCTTCATGACCTTGCATTCTTTACTCTCTTGTATTCTGTATCTTGCTTTGCTTTCCTGGACAAAATTGTGCCTGCGAGACTCATGCCTGTCTTAGGGTGTTGTTAGTGTGACTTTAACCGTGGTTCTCACGAGGATGCTAGAACACCTGTAAGGGAAGCATCCTGTTAGTAGGTGCTAACGGCAGTGAGAAGGCTTGGCTCGGGAGAAAGCATATAAGGAAAGTGTGAATGTATTATCCAATTTGTTTAAAATGAATTTATTACGGCTGTAATTTTCACAGTCCAAAGTCCAGTGTAGTACAGAAAAGTCATTTTTAAAAGTATTGCTAATAACACAAATGTAGATATCTTTGTGTTGTTATTTCAGGTTTAACGTTTTCAAATACAGTCATTTATCTAGCAGGTTACTTACTCTGCAGCAGATCATTGCTTCCCTGTTTGAGGGTTAGAGGAAGGTAAAATCTGATCTGGTAAATTTGGCCCATTTTACTTTTTTGTTAACAAGATAATTTATTTTTAAAGGAAAGGTGTAGGCAGGAATGAAGGCGAGTAGGCAGGCAGGCAGGAAGAGAGAGAAGAAGCATCTTTATTTTATTTTTATTGAGTTGTCCACTGGTTGCTTCTCCCAGACCGGGACCCAAACTCAGGGTCATGTGGCCTGCTCCTTCAGAGGCGATTGACTTAACCGCGGCTCCACCAGGGCACGCCTCATTTTACTTTTAATAATTTACCACCACAAAGAAAATGCGATCCATTCTTGAGGCATGCTGTGTGAAATATGTACATTTAAATGATATTTAAAGATCACACTATTGATGGGTAACTCTAGACTAAGAGTGAAAACAAAATTTTGCAAAATCACTCTAGTCCCGGCCCCCTTCCCTTGTGTGAGGGCCTGAAAGGGGAGCATTTCAAAATGCTGTTTCTCCTCTGAACAGAGATGGTCAAGGAAATGTGCAGGCAGGCAGGAAGAGAGAGGAGGAAGAAGCCCTTTATTTTATTTAGTGGTTTATCAGTTGCTCCCTCAGGCCCGGGATGCGAACCAGGATCCTTGGGGTGTGCATGAGTCGTGTGGGCCTGAGGTGGCGGACTTATCTGCTACACAACCAGGACGCACCTTAGGTTAGCTTTCGAATAGTTTTTCCGTCAAAACTAGAATTTTCTCATTATCATAATTAAAATGCTGCCCGGTGCGACAGTCCACACTGGAGCCCAGTCTCAGCTGAAACCTCTCCCAGCCTCACCTTACACTGTCCCGCTGGGCCAGGTTCTGCAGAGGACACCTCCCTCTGCCTTACCCGCCAGCTCTCCTTTTGCCCTGCACCCCTTAGATGCAGGGATCCTCTCTTCTCCGCCCTCCAGGGGCGTCTGCCCTGCTGTCCAGTGCCTTCTCCCTTGCTCCACTCTTCCAGGTAGTTCTCTGAGGCAGTGCCTTTGCCAGAGGGGGAGTTCACACATCCCTGTCCAAGGGTCTAGGGAGACCCGCCCTCTCTGACCTTGCTGGGGTTCCCCCACCTCCCAGGCGACTTCTTGAGGACTCTTATTTAACTGAAAGCATGGGGAATGCGACCCTCCCCTCCCGCAGGGCAGAACTTTCTGGACACAAGCACCTGATCCTGACCGGCTCCCTCTGTCTTTATCTGGAAGGGGTGATCAATGACTAAGGGCAGCAGAACTGGTTTTTCATTCTCAGGACAAATCCCACAGGTCTGTCTTTTGATCTCTTGGCCTCCTGGCCTCTTATCTTGGTGGTTCAGCACTTTTCTTCAAGTCATCTCTTAGGCATCCTTTTTTTTTTTTTCGGTTCAGTCTGTTAGGTCTCAACTAAACTACAGGAGGATTTGCCATTTAACACCCTGTAATAAATGTGAAAGCACTTAATCCTGTGTCTGGCATGTAAGAAATGCTCAGTAAATATTATTATTAGCTATAGATGTCTGTTTTCTATGGTCTTCTAAGTCTCTCTCTGTAGCTTTATCATAGTTAAAGTATAACCCATGGCAGTATTCCTCATAACCACTTTTGTGAAATCAATTTGAAGATTTTTAAGTGGCAATAACAGAAGAGAAAATAATGAGAATGCATTTTTCAAAATAGGTATTATTTTGTGAAATTCTTTTAAAATGTGTATGTGTGTATAGATTGATAATGTTGTGATTTAAAATGTTTTATTGTGGTTGCACTAAAACCCTTGTGACTGAGGTGGCTGAAGTGTGGACCTTACATGTAAGGCCCAAGGACCAAGGTTCAAGACCTGGGCCAGGGTATGTGGGGGCAGACCAAAATAAAAATGCTTCTTCCTTTCTCTCCTTCCTCCCTGCAGACTGTAGTATAGCATCTGATGTGTTCCCTCAAAACAGTGACCATTTGAGAATCAGCGTGACCTTACTAAACCAAGGTTGAGTGTTGATGAACTCTGAGGAAGAGAGAGCATTTTGTTTCCCACAGATCTCCACTATAAATTCACCTTCAGATAATATAAAATTGTTGTTTTTCCCTAATTGTTTCTTAAGAATAGGTGTTAGTTTCCCAAAACCATGAGGAACAGAGAACATCTGTTAAATGTCTGACAGATCCCTCACAGAGATCATCCCAGACGCCAATGCGCTGTTGTCTGGCGTTCAGTGTGGTCATGGGACTTATCCTGTGGTCTTTGGGAAGGTGCTCGCTGATTTTACTGCCTTAGCACCTGTGATTTACACGCTGTTGAGCCCCTACGCCAGGCCAGGCAGACTCCATGGGCCCAGGGCCTCTGCTCCATAAATATTTATGGCCTGTGTTGAAGTTCTGTCTGTGAAATGAAAACTGCTGGCTGATGAGCTTTCAAACGGCTTATCTCCTGTATATTTTTAAAAATTTTTTTAAAAATTTTCAATACAGTTTGGTACTTGGAGACGTTTTAAAATATTCATGTGTCAGGAGTGAGGTCACAAAACTTCTCATAAAAGCGCATTTGCCCAAGTTGAGAGAATAATCTACTCACCGCTGGATAGAAATAGTCAGTTGTTATATATAGAAAACACATTTTCCTTTCCCTGTCTTAAAATTTGAGATCGTGTGTAGCTTCGTTACAGGAGCAAAGTACATTTTATTTTGCATGAACAGCCTCTAGCGACCACAGCTCCCCTGGACTTTACTGTGAATAACTGGCCTGTTCAAAAAAGCAAAAGATATTACTGCTTCAAGCAAAAAAGCTTTACTTCCCAAGAAACCCACTAAAATATATTTGGGTTGTCTTCCCCTTTCTTAGGAAAATGAAACTTAAGTCCAGTTGTAATGTCTGTCTGTGATTTTTTGACCTGTTCAAACCTGTGACCAATTTAAACATTTTCATCTCTCGGAAAAACTACTTATCTTGAAGAAGACGCAATTGGATGAGCAAAGAAATGTCAAATGTTTTTGAATGACCTTGTACTTGTTTTGAAACCCTTCCGTCTATACCTTACCAATCCTGTTTTTTGACTTCAACCTTCTCATGTAGCAACGTTTTTATGACTCATGCACATTTTTAGTGTTTCGACCACCCAGATAATCTAACAGGATAAACAGAACTGTTCATCTGTCTGTTCATCATCAACAATTGCTAATAAAAGAGTTTATCAGATCACCCTGAATTAACATAACTTCATAACCAAGGAAAGTGCAGGCATTATTTTGCCTTGAAAAAGAGTGGCTATCTTAAGGAAAAGATTTGTGAGGACCCAGTGGGCCTTGCAAATTTACATTCTCAGCTTGACTCTCAGAGAGGCTTGTAAGAAGTGGCAGCTGGCATGGAATTTGCCAGTTTTCATTTCCACAATGAGGGAAAAATATTCTTGTGAGCCCCCACCCCCACCTCACAATGCACAACAAAGTAAGTAAAAAAAAAAAAAAATCAGACCAATTTAACCATTTACACAACCAATAGTAAATGTAGCTGCCTTCCGGTTTTGTCTTGTTTTACTGATAGCTATTTAGTACACTGTCTCCTCTCACACTTTCTCACATCAGCCCTTGCTAATTACGGAGCATGTCTGCCCCTGTGTCATTCCTCAGGCATTCAGTCAGTCTCTTCGTGAAAATTTTCAACCTACTGAGCTAGACAGGAAACTTTACTTCTGACCCAGTCTGGCACTTTTTCTTGAGTTCAATATCATAAAATCAGAACCAAAGACATTTTCGCAAAGGATGTCAGATTCACATCTGCACATAGGTGAGTCCACTCTGTTGGTGTAAGGACTTTGTCCATCACCTGTGTGGCCATTATCTTGACAGAGTCGAAGGGCCAGCACCTGTCATTTAAGGCAGTGTGAGGGATGTTCTCTGTTAGTAATAGGGTTTTGGTTGTAGATGTCTAAATATTTTCTACCCCAGACGCACAGAGTCTTTTGCTTATCAAAATGGTGCCCCTTGGAAAAAGTGAGGCTTCTCTTTGGGGAGGAACCTCTGAGTAAAAAATGCCATTTTCAGAAATTTAAATTATACTTAGACACTTTCACCACAAGCTTAAAAGGGAAAGTTTTCTTCTTAAATTTGGTTTAGAAGTTACAAGAAAATTGACTTAGAAATTAGAAAATAATTAAAATTTTGTGTTTGTGAAAAAATTGAAAATTAATACATTGGGTCATTTTCTCAGTTGAGCAGTAAAATTTCTTACAAGATCTTAATATTAGAAGCAAGGCTTCTTCTGACTAGAACTAAACATTTGTTAAAATCCTTTATTGCTCCTCTATATCTATGTATCCATCAACAGGCTATATATAGATCATTTACAGAAGCATTGAAAAGTGCTGAAAAGCACAGAGGAAATTTTAAATTTTCTGTAACTTACCTCCATATTGGTATCCACTGACTTTTTCATGCATAAGCATAAATTTGTTTGCTTTTTTAAGAGAGGAAGGAAAGGAGAGGAGGAGGAAGCATTACGAAGGAAGGAAAGAAGGGACGTAAGGGAGAAGGAAGCACTTATTTTCTTTCTTTCTTTCTCTTTCTTTCTTTCTTTTTCTCTCTTTCATTGGAGTGTTTCCCTCAGCCCCAGGTCAAGTCTTAAACCTGGGTCCTTGGGCTTTACATGGTCCGCGCCCCAGCTGTAGACTTAGCACCTCAGCCACCAGGACACACCAACATACATATTTTTGAATGGGAACTGTGATATGTAGAATCACATGTAGTAAGCATCTGAAATGTTTTGAAAAGCATATACACTTGGACTTATTTTCTAAAACTAATACTTAAAGTAACTCATTACTGTATTTCTCATCAAATATGAAATTGGCACATTTGTTTAAGAATGAAAGCATAGTTTCTGTAGCACTAAATTGTTCAGCAGAAGCATCTAGAAGGAATGAGGAAACCTTGTTCCCTACTTTATTCAAGAGTCAGTTTAATGCAAAGCCTCTCTGAATGAATGTCTAACACAGACCCTTTAAATCATACTGCTCCTACTTGCCTTGAAGATTGTAACTTGTAACTCAATGCAAAATGGTTTGAAATAGTACTTAAGTAATAATCTTAAGTAACCAAAACTTTGTGTCTATGAAATAACTGAAAATCAACACATTTATTTGATAGATGGATTCCCGAAAGAGCATATGTAAATGCTCTGGTAATTTATCTTAAACATGATACTATTTTCCCCCAAGACAAAAAAAACAAACAAACAAAAAACATTCCCCACAAAAAAAACACTACTCTATTTCCTGTGCATCTTTCCAAAATTTGTCCATGAATTTGCAAGCATAGGTCTTTTGTATGTTCCTGTTAGAGGGTGTCTGTGGGGTGTGAGGCCCATGGTGCATATGCATCCCTGCATAGGGACTTACGACGCTTATACTTACTTCTCAAGGGAATTGACCATTGGATGCTCTATTGTCTCTACACAAAGCACATTATCTAGTTGCTGCTTTATCAGAGGCAGGCTGTATGTCTTCAGTTAAGGAGGAAATATAAAGCATTTGCCTAAAAAATTCCTCTTTTATAAGTAATATTTGCAGCTTTTGGACTTCGTCTTAATATGAATTTCTTCCTTGAGCCATATGCAACAATTAAGTCCTGATGGATTAAACAAGGCATAAAGGGATAGGAAAGGAAGTTTGATCACTTCAAATATCTTAAAATATAAAGCTTGTGATCATCAACAGACACTGTAAAGAAACTAAAAAGACAACCCACGGAATAGAAAATATTGTCAAATCCTGTAGACAGCACTGGATATTGACCAGAATAAGAATATTCCAACCCAGCAACTCTGCCCGAGGGAAATCACCAATAAACTTGAAAAGATGGCCAACCTCGTGAGTAATAAAGAAATTATGAATTAAAACAACAAAGAGATACCATTACACTCCCACCTGATTGGCAAAAAAATTTCAAGTCTGACAATACCCAGTTCTGGCAAGGATGTGAAGTAACAGGATATTTCACACGCTGCTGGTGGGAGTATAAATTAGCACAACCACAGTGGAGAAGGGTTTGGCATCATTTGATAAACCCAATATTGCACAAACCCTATGACGTAGCAATTCCACTCTAAGTATATTCCTCAGAGAAACACAGACTCGTGTCCACCCAAGGATGTAGACCAGAATGCAGGTGACCGCCTTCTTCACATTACCCCAGACTGGAAACACCCCAGAAGTTATCCACAGTGGAGCAAATAGGAAATGTGAGGTAGAATTAATGCAATTACGTATTGTTTAGCCAATGAACCATAGCCAGACAAAGCATGGATGGGGTGGATCTTGCAAACATAATATAGAACAAAGGAAGCAAGACAAAGAAACAGACAATATGGTCCCACTCATGTAAAGCTGAAAAGGGCGGACCCTGCCTAAATGGAGGAGTGAAACTGGAAAGAAAATCAAGTAGCAAGAAAAGCATGTGGAAGAAGCACTTCATTCATTTTCATTGAGTCGTTCACATTGGTTGCTCCCCACCAGCTTGGGTCTTGAATCCAGGACCTTGGGATGGAGGGGGCACTGCTCCCAGGGTGTAAATAGAATCCTGCAAATCTGGATTGTGGGTGCCTGGAGGATCAAAGCCACACTGGGTCCTTCTGCAATAAATCCTGTTTTATTTTTTGACCTGGGCAGTGCTTCGCTGAGTGTTTGCTTTCTAACTCTTTAGTAAGCTGTAATCAGTTTTATTTTCTTGAAGTAACATTGGAGTGTATCACTAAGAAGTCAGCATCTACTACGCATGTTCCCCACGGAACGTCTAAGTTGAACCTTAAACCTAACATCCCTATCCCTTTCCCTTCTGGTAACCCTAATTTGGTCTTTTTATTTTTGTTTTACTTATCAACGTGTTGGGTTTTTTTTAAAGCAGGCAGATAGAAAAAAGAATTAAGAGTTACTTAAAAGATAGAAGAGAAAGAGCTGCCGTCAACCCCAGATAAAGTGGGCTGTCCCTGAGAACTTGCTTCCCAAGAGGAGACATGAAAGGGGCTAGAATACCTCTCCTTTTGTTATTATTTTATGTATTCACTTATTTAAATGTATTGAAGAAGCATCACTTCTTGACATTCCCATTCTCTAACAATGGGAAAAGCTCGGCTTCATGTGTCCGTGAGCAAATCCCACATGATCCAAGTTCCAGAATCTCACATCACGAGTGTGTGTTGTTTGGGCAGCAGAGACCGTTTGCTAGTACATTCTAGAAAAGAGTCTCCTGGGCCTATAACACTGGTGTCTGGCTCACCCAGAAGCCCACACCTCTTGACACCAGTTGTTAGTTGTCCCAGCAATGCCGCAAACCTTCTTGTTGGCTCTCCCGGGCATGATTGTCATGGTGTAAAGAGCAGCTCCGAGGTCCCGTGCCATCCCAGAGGTGACTGAGGGAGAGGACTTTGCACGGAAAGATGAGCGGACCTGTCTGTGGAAGCTAATCTATACCCTCACCCGGCTACAGGCCGCTGGTGTGGAGCTGTTTGTCCTGTGGCTGAAGGATTCCTGGGAATGCTCTTCGGACAAGTCTCTGCTAGTGGTGCCTGTCATCTCTTCCATTTACAGTGTCAGGTTTTAGAGTTGCAAACAGGCTGGCCTTTTTCAGCGATGACTCACTGCGTGGGGGGACAATGCATGTCAATGGCACCCATGGATCTTTGAGACGGTCCCCCAGATTACACAGGTCGAAATGTATCCTGCTGACTTTTCCTCTGCAGGTGAAAGTAGAGAAGGCATCTGTTGCTTCTTTCCAAAGCCAACTGGAAATACACCAACTCAGAAACTAACCGGAGCACTTCACAGCCCCGGAAAGAAGCTCCTGAGATGGTTCCTGGTACCTTTGTCCAAAAGTTGCTAGAAACCAGAAACCAGTTGCTGCATCGCCTAGGTGACGCCAGCCAGTGACATGACGCAGGTCGACAAATGCATGTTGTTCAGCAGTTATCAGATGTTGAAGCCCATTCTTTTTTCAGGAGATGGGGTATTCAGCATCCCCGCTCTTCACAGATGCAGCAGCTCTGGTCATGTCTGATATTTCGGGTCCATGTAGAGATGTCAAGCTGCATAGCACAGTGTGCCCACTCTTCTGGGCAGCAGCAGATTAACAGTCACAAGTACCTGTTCCTTAAGGCGTGCACCCAGCCCTGCTTATCATTCACTGAGCACATACGTTATTTTCCTACTGGTTGTAATTAGGTAAATATTGTACTTTCTGGCCCACCACGTCAAATCTTTGTTGATATCCCGAAAAAATGGGTTTTCTCATTGCATGATTTGTGTATTCAGAATTACTCTGGGCAGATGTGTGTTGTCTCTGTGAAGGAAAGACTCCAAGTCGCTCTGTCGTCGAGGGGCTCCCAGAGGGAGCACTCACTCAGAAGCCGGAGGCGGGAGGCGGAACTCGCGCTGCTGGTGTAAAGGGCCAGCGTCCGGTGTCTGCCACCATTCCCGGCCGATAGGCCCAGGGCAAGCAGGGTGTAGGGAGCGACCTTGTTCCTCAAGAATGTGAGATTTGAGCAAAGCTTTGTGTTCACAGAAGAGAGACTTGAGCAAGGGTATTGTCTGGAAGGACACGCAAAGGTGAGAGCAGGAAAAATTAAAATAATTAGGGAATTTTTTCCTTCCCTTCTAAGCCTGAGGCATTTTCCTTTGCTCAGTGCAATTCAATGCTTAAACTTGCTGGGATTTCTTTCTGGTTACGTTCAAGCTGATGTTCACTGTTCTGAACACGCAGGCCTCTTGCACAACCTCGTGCCTCTGTGCATAGCTTTCCACCCGTTGGAATGTCTTTGCCCCCATCCACCCCCGAAAACTCCTCCTCATCCCTCCTCGGATGGCAGCTCAAAAGAGACCTTTGTGAACCCAGGTGCCTCCCCCGCTCACCCGGTTACAGAGATCATTGTGTCTGGGCCTTATCTGTCGTGCGGCCTGGAAAGGTACAGCACGCAGCTTCGCCGAGGGGTAGGTCCCAGTTGATCTCTGTTCCTATTCGAGTGCGAGATTTGAAGTAGGGATTGCCTCTCATTTATCCCATTGGGATCTCTTGCTCCGAGACGGCATGAGAGACTCAATAAACATCCGTTGTGTTGTCGTTTGAGACCCGTCACCTATTATCTTCAAATCCAGAGTCAGGCTGCTACTCATCTATTTTTGTTTGTTCCTCATCAAGTAAAAGTTGAGTGCAGATGGCCTCCCTCCAAATGGCAGAGCTGGGCCATTCACCGTGGATAAGTGTCACCAAGCAGCAGTTTAGAATGGAGGAGTTTCAGACAAATACGGGATTTCATTTGTGTTTTGTAGAGTTTACAGCTTGTTTGGCTTGACCGATGTGTGGACGAGCACGCAGTCTCACTCTTGCAACAATTGCGTGTTCAGAGCCGAACGTACCCCGGCGTCGTGCTGGGCACCGCGAATCCTAGTGCCCATGTTCACAAACACACCAGCACCCAGCACACTGATCCACCACGTAACAAGTAAGGGGCCCCTGGTGGCTCGGGTGGCCGAGACGGCTGGGCTGCAGACCTGGTAAACCCAAAGAGCTGGGCTCGCAACCCGGTGGAGCGGGGGCACCAAAATAAGCCGACACATAAATAAGGTTCCTCCTCCTCTCCCTCCCTTCCTTTCTATCTTAAAAAAGAAATAAATGCGTGTCAGAGGGGAGGGGAGGAGCCTGAGAGAGGGAGAAATCACCAAAGTAAAAGTCAGAGGCTCAGAAGCGAGCTTGGAATTTTACAAGGGGCTGTGAGAAGCAAAGAGACTGAAGATTTGATGGAAACATTTCTAGAGCCAAAAAATTGCCATGAATTCCAAAGTTGTACTTTGAGCCGTAAGAGTCTGAGCCTAACAGGCTGTTGTTTAGAGGTGAGTGATGTTCAGTTGAAGTCCACTTAACAAACTCGTTGATTTCCGATGTGTGGCAAGCCCTATGCGAGGTATTAGGACACATTCAGAGTTATTTTTTTAAGCAAACGCTTTAGATTCTCAAGCGCTCACAGTCTGGTGAGGAAAGCAACATATGTGAATCATAATGTCTACTCCACACTGCAGTGAGAACACAAAGTGAAACGTATTCATTCCTTCCAAGAAGATCTGAGACGGCTTCTTGGAAGAGTAAGATTTTGGGCAAAGTGTTGAAAATTGAATCAGTACCTGAAAGAAAGCACTTTTACATAAATTTATCCAAAAACAAGCCGAGGGTTTTTTGAGAAAAGCAGGCTGTGGTGCTTAGGCATTTGCTACGGGACACCATTCAGGGTGTATGGATGAGGAAATGAAAAAAAGATTTGTTCTCATTTCTTTACACACAGCGTTATTTTATGTGCTCGCTCTCTAGTATTAAAGTCCACTATGGGAAGTGTCCGTGGCTGTGTTTCTTCTGTCATCTCTGCTGGTTCCTGCTCAGGGTGCCTTCCTTTCATGGGTCCTGAGTGGTTTTATTCACTCATCCATCTTCCCGGTGCGTGGACAATTGGGAGAATTTCTGGCAGCCCAAAGGGAAGGTTTCTGGTCGTGAGAGAATTTCTCCAGGTGTCTGAAGACGCACTAGTGTGGAGCTGCGTTCAAGGAGATTCAAGTTCGGGAGTTGTTTCTCTAATCCGCCTGATCATGGCAATCTGGGGTGTAAATCTGCAAGTCACGTCATTTGGGCGTCTGCCCTGCTCCTCTGAGTCTCATGATCACTCTGCAGTGTCTCACCCACCAGTGTGATGGACCATCACCTCCGATCCTACCTTGACCTGAGGGTGTGCCTGTCAGCGAGGTCTAACGTCTTGAGGGAACAATCTATGGTTAGGAGACCCCTCCCCTTGGACCAGTGCCCTGGGCTTTTCTTCTGTCCCTTGTTTTCACAGGTCCTGAAAGCTTCAGCTCATTCTGTAGTTTCTGGAACCTTCTTTCAGGGTCAAGCAGTCTTTTCTACGTGCTGTGCTAACTCTGAGACCCACCTTAGTTTAAATTTGTTTAAATTTCCCTTCTCTGTCAGTCGTGTGGTCAAGGAAGAACTGGACTGGTGGTGAACTTAATGTGTTATGTTCAGGTACTGATTTGCAAATGATGCCCCCCTTCAACCCATATAATGTTAATAAATTTTTTTTTTTTTAAGTAAAGGAAAAAATTTCCCTTCTGAATCCTTCCTTCTAGTGTTTCCATGCTTTAAGAACATGATTTTTCTAACTTATCATGCATTTTTTGTCGTTTTTCAAGAAGGACTAAGATAGCCAGGCAGCCCTAGTATATGAAACAGAAGTTCTAAAATAAGATGTATACTTTAGGAAGCGAGCTCTGGAGAGGCTGCAGTGGAGGAAAAAGTGAGGAGGTGATTAAAACAATACACAGGTCAGGTAACAGTGATGCAGATCAGGGTGCGTGGAGCAGACCTGAGGGGTGTAAGTTCATTCGGGGCTTCCATTCCCGTGTGATGGGCACCCTGGTGGACATGTCTGCTAGGTGTCTGGAAAGATGTTTCTGGGACTGAGAAGAGACACTGAGAGTAAAGATGCATGTTAGTCATCTGCCCCGATGGGTTGAGTGAAGCCACGGGCTGGCCGAGGGAGCCCCACAATGTCCGCGGGAGACTAAGGACAGACCCTGGAGAAGTGCTGTGTTTGAGGACCAGACAGGAGAAGGGCAGTCAAGGCACAGGAACGGAGTGTCAGGGATCGAGGGGAGAGGCCTGGGGGAACGAGTGCCTGCGGACTGCAGGGCTCATCTCTGAGGTCTGATTTGCAGACAACGTCGTATTAGCTCCAGGTGACATCTGTCCACAAGCGACATGATCGGTTAGTCTTTTTACCTTATTTCTTTAGTATTTTTCTTTTTGCATTTGAATTGTTTCTCATTTGCCCTATAGTATGACTTTAATCATGTGCTGTACCTCATAGTCCCACGAGCTCTTTGTTTCGCAATGGGAAGTTTGTCCCTCTTTGTCCTCTTCACTCGTTTCACCCTCACCCACTCTTCCACCCTCTTCCCCCCTCCGATAGCCACCAATCTGTTCTTTATTTCTGTGAGTTTTGTTTATTTTATAGGTTCCACAGATAAGTGAAGTAATACAATGTCTGTCTTCCTCGCTCTGACTAATTTCACGAAACACAGTGTCCTCAAGGCCCATTCATGTTGCAAATGGCAGGATTCCACTCTCTTTAGGGCTGCATCATGTTCCATTGTGTACACGCCCCATCGTCTCTGTCCGCTCATCCGTCGATGGGCACGTAGGTGGTTTCCGGGTCTCGGCTGTTGTAAATACTGCTGCAGTGAACATAGGAACGTATCTTTTTTAATTAGTGCTATTGGTTTTCTCTGGATTCCTCAAACAAGAATAAAACTACCATCTGATACGACGGGGTTTATTCTGTGGTGGCTGAAGGAGAAGCAGCAGTGTCAGTCAGGAAAGGGGCATGGGAGCTGTGCTCTGGTGACCACAGTGATATCTCAGGCCCACCTGAGTGCCGTGTGAAAGAAGGAACCAGACTGGAAGAGGTTGGAAAGAAAATAGAATATAGGTAGGATAGGAATATAGGTAAAGACAGAATACAGAGACTAATACTTTCATAACTTACGGTGATAAAAAGCAAGAGGTAAAATATTGCATGGTGCTCAGGAAAGTTCATTGGAAAATGGTCTGAGGATAAGAGAAATGTGTGAGGGGCCCATTGGCAGGAGATTTCAGGACTGAAAATCAAAAGAACAAAAGTATGAAGAGAGGTCCTGGAGAAGACTGAAAGGAGTCAAACCCTGAGCCCACATCAGGGACTGGGTAATATTTCACAGGAAAGCAAGAATCCCCTCAAAAGTCAGAGATGAGAAGTTTGCATCAGATGCAGTGATATCCTAGACGGAATAGATGTTGAGAGGTAGGGAGAGATTTGGTGACTGAAAGAGAATGGAAGAGGATCGTGAATCTTAGGAATCAACTTTGGACAAAAGGGGAAAAAGAATCCAAGCAACTGAAAGCCTGGATTGCTAGGATTTGGGGTCTAGCTAATAGAGAAGCAGTGTGACACCCTAACATCTTCTCCAGGGGCCCTCCCCACGCTTCTGTGCCGTCCTGCCCAGGACCCCCCTGGACCTGTGCAGCTTCAGGGTGGGCCTTTCCTCCTCTTCTGCTGTGGCTCGTCTGTTTCCATGGGATCGTGTATGTGTCTGTGGGAAAGGTCGATAACTATCTTAATCTTCTTTTATCATATGTAGATAGGGAAGTATTGCTTTAACCAGTAAGTGTTCAAAAATGTTGACTGAATGGAAGAGACACAAGAAATTTAGAATATGAAGTCGGCTCTGAGGCGAAAAGGGTATGCTCACCTTTGGGTGCTGGGGTGTAAAACCAAAGTCTGAAAACCAAAGAGAAGTAGTGGCTATGGGTGACATCTGCTTACTAAAGTCTGGTGAAGGAAGTGAGAATGCTGCTGTCGAGCTGCTTCAGGAAGTTGATTCGATGACAGGGAAGAGAGTAAAGGTAGGAAGCAGGACATCAAAAAGTGAAAGAGTGCATTTTAGTGAAAGAAAGGGGAGAACAAGAGGCCTTATGATGAGAGACAGGATGTATATGAATAAAAGATGTAATGAAACTGCTTTCCTATTGGCTTGCTGAGACAAAAACTAGAGTTTGGTTCAGAGAAAAGTAACCTCCAACTGTGGCCTGAAGAGAATTAAGAGCCAACAAATGACTACTCTGAACTCTCTTTGTCCAAATATTTCTTCTTAGAAATATGTCGGGGCAGATCGGAAGTCTCCTGCCTGGCTAGGACTGCTCTCTGCCATGTCACAAAGCTGATTAGCGTCTCACATGGTCAGGTCCCCTTTGGGTCTGTGCTGGGTGATCACGGACTCCAACAATAGAGTATACGCCTGACCGACAGAAGGGCAGTGTATGGAGAGCAGTGTCAGCAAGGAAGCAAGCAGGAGGCAGGGTGGTGAGTCACGGCCAGATGTCAGGGGAGAGAACGTTTCCAGCTCATTGCTGGGAATAGTTTCAGTCGCACTCTCTCTCCTGTCTGCCAGCTTGCACAGAGTTTCCATTTCAGGGGAGATTTCTGCAGCTCTTCCTAATAGTCGTTTAATGCGAAGACATTATGTTATGAGCATGTTAGAATCTCACTTGGCCCTCCTTGATGAAAATTGCGAGTCCGAGCCAAATCGAAATCCGCTTTCAATTATACTTATTTGTTTAAAGTTGAATAATGAAGAGTGAGTGCGTGTGTTTCTTTTTGCGCTGGAGACAAAAGTAAGGGAGCATGTGGAGACCATTTTCCTCCTTTTCCCATTAAAACCTGGACGAGGGGTGTGGGAATTGGAGCAAGACCTTAAAACGGCATGGCTCCCCCCACCCCGCACACTGAGCCGCATGAGGAGCGGGCTCCGGAGGAATGCTGGGCCAGGCAGTGAGGACCCCCAAAGGCAGAGAGATGGGTGGCATGCTGTACAGAAGGCCTCATCGTCCGTGGAGCTCTTTCAGTGTGGATGGCTTTTCTTCTGAAAAAGCTAACCATTTTGGAAAGAAATATGTCTTGGAGTCTAGTTCCTGCCTCATTTTTTTGAAGGTCTAAGTGATGCCACCAATAAGTAAAGTGAGTCTTTACTCCAAGTCAGGAGTCAAGCCTGTGGAAGTTACAGCGGGGAGACGATGATGAGAGCATCACTTTTTTGCTGGAATCATGGAACTTAATGGAACTGTCTCTTCACATCCCAGTTAGTGCCTGTCTTACTACATCATGTTCAACACTTCCCTGGGTACCCAGGGGACATAAAAGAAGGGTGACTTTGAGACCCCGGCGCTTGATCTGTCCCAATCTACTTAGAATGAAAATATTAAGGGCGAAATTGGGTACATTTTGAAGAGGACACGATGTCCATGATATTGATGTATGTAACTTATTAACCTCCCTATCTAAATAAAATCATTCTTTCAGCTTTTTAAAGCCTATTGTTAAAAATCACATGTGCATCCGAAAGCACCTCCTCCATCTCTAAGCTCCCCTCATTGTGGACGCTCCCAGCACCCCTCATGGCGTCCCTGGGCTTAGGGAGGAGGAGGTGGGGGAATTGTAGGATGGGGCAGAGCAAGAGCCAAGCCAAAGTGAGCTCTGAATTCAGTAGTGAGCGTGTGAGAGAAAGCAGCAGCAAAAAAATGTATTTAGAGTCTGTCAATATTAGGTTTTGCCAGCATTTTTGAGAAGTTTCCAAGCCAATCTCAAGAAAGCGCATGCTCCCAAGAGCACTGAGAGTCAGGTTAGACCTAAGTCAGAGTAAATCTCTGGTTGAGTTTGAGGACCACCCATGTGAAGTCCATCAAATAAAAATACAGAAACCAGTCGCCTTTCTCCTTCTAAGAGTTTGAAAGTTTAGATTTAGGGGAACTGTCTGAAATCATTTTAACCTAAAGTCTCCTGATCTTTTCCACCAAGAACTGGCACTTCAAACACCTCAGTTTAGGAACCAAATTTGTCTGATAGCAAACTGGGAAAAAGGGGTTGAGCGTCCCAAAGAGATGGCCTCGAAGGTCTGTCCCGAGCACATGCATGGTTCTGCTGTGCTGCGGGGGAACGCAGAACCCGGAGCCACGTTGGGAATTCCACTTACAATGACGTCTACATTGCAGAGATGTGGAAAATAAGATTCATTTTGATGAAATGACGCAGCTGCTTCACAACAAAGCCAAGCCTTGCACTCGTTCCTTGGTGTCAGTGGTTCTCCAGTGATGTTCCCAGAACACTGGGCTGAGAGGGCATGACGGTGGTCTTTCCCAAGCCATTCTAGAATTTTCACCATTAAAGACCGTTCTCCCATAAAACAATGAACTTTAAAGCCTTTTCATGAGTGCTACCACTTTTTGTCTCCATAGCAACATGAAGGCACAAATGGAAACATTCATTCAAAAAACTAAGGAACAGGCTTTCAAAGCGCTCCCTCTCATGGGCCCTTCCTGGTGCTGGTGCTTCAGTCTTGCTGGCGAACAATCGCATTTTCTTTGAGCGGAATTGCTTGGTGTTCCTAGGAATTTGTGCATGACTCACAGCTTAGGTTATAAGGCCCCTCTAGATTTCTTGAGGTTACATAACCATTGGAGATGATTGAAAGTTTATTTATAATTTGCACCCTGCCTTTATCTGAGAAGAGTTTAAGAATTCTACCAACAAGAATTTGTCCAGGCTAGTCTAAAACTGCCCTAAATAAAAGAGGGCAATACACTTTGGGAATTCTCTCAGTTGAATGCTGTTTCCATATGAGTCACCATGGTGAGCACAAATAAGCAAAATTGACTAAAGGGTAACAAGGCAGGGAGAAAATGTGCTTTCTAGAGAATTCGATCTTTTCGTTGGTGTTTTGTTTTCTTTTGTTTTTAAGGAAAGATGCAAATGGGAATGAAGATAGAGAGTAGGTAGACAGGAAGTGGGGGTGGTGAGGAAGAAGCATTTATTTTATTTAGCTATTCATCGTGATCATTACCCACAGCTCCCAGTCCCAAACTCGAGTCTTAGGGATGTGTGTGAATGGCACCTGCCAGGGCTGCGGACTTAACCACTAAGCCACCGGGCCACCCCTGATCTGTCCGTTGGAATAATGAGCACAATGGACAAAGGAAAGTACAGGCTATTTTAAGTGGCAACATGAGACATAATATGAAGTGATAGGATATCCTGTATGTCTCTATGACTTACCTTTGGACACGAGCTCTGATTCTTAGAGCAAGAGGTGGGAATGGACTGTGCTATTGAATAACTTACTTCTGGGAAAAGAGCTCATTCTGAGTTTCTCAGTCGTGTTAGACAAGAGCTTAATTGCAACAGGATTAAAACCTTGAAAACTGCTTTGTTCAGCTGATTGTTTCAGGTTTCCCTTTGGAGTGTGGCTGATGTGTTTATTTGACATAATAAATACCACCATCCGCTTTGTTCCAGGAACCAAACGGCTATGTGCTTGCCCAAGGAATTTCTCAGTTGTTTATATGTGAGGAAACACTGCTCTGCTTTATTGCAGGAGGTCATGCAGCTTCTTTCTTAAATAGGGAATAAAGCGAGCTCTTCTTTCCCCTGCACACATCTGAGCAGAGAAAGCAGAAGACATCCCTCTGGCCTCCAAATGCCCGGCTGTCCCCACCCCAGAGCAACATGAGCAGCCCCTCCTGGCAGGTGTCTGTTCTCCCCTGAGGAACCCAGGGCTTTCCTTCTGCATTTCTGACATAGCCTTGGGGGCCCGTGTCTCAGTTCTTAAGATATTAGATTGGAGCCTTTGCCATGAACAGGGAAAACAAGACCAAACCACTCTGTCTCTCCTCCACGAAACTCGTGTCAGAACGTTGCGGAGTGAAGTGACCAGGGGGTGGGCAGCCTCCAGTGCTTTGTTTGAATTGTTTTTTCATTCTTTTCGAATACATCCCCTGCCCTAGGGAGAGGGCAGCAGGGTGAAATCCATGCTTTGAAGTGGCTGAGAGGGCTGCCTCTCTCATGGCAACTGAAAACTCGGGTCCCTTATGATTTCCAAGAGGTACTCCTTAAATGGGCATAGTGATGGGTAATTGACGAATAAACAACAGAGAAGGCTGAGTCACTGAGTCAGAGTGATCTGCTGGGGCCAGCCGTGTGTGTGCGCGTGTGTGTGCGTGTGTGTGTGTGTGTGTGAGGGGGGTGGAGGGGCAGTGGGCAAGGGGCGGGGGAGAAGCAGGCTGCAAGCTTAGCAGAATGTTGGAACCAGACAAAGAGCAGCTCCAGCAACCAAATAAGGAAGTCAGGGCTGAAGGATTTCAGAATAGAAGTGTGTCAGAGATCCGGACAGTCTGGGAGAGGGAAAGGAGGGGAAAAAAATAGGAAAAGATGTCAAAGAACCTTGTTCCACTTGCTTACACGGAATATATAGGGAAAAGAATATCTGTGGTCTTTAAGGACGGGTGAGAAATACAAATTGTACCTACCTCTTCCTGCTGGCTCTTTGTAGACATGTCTGAAGAAATGTTCGGAAGCTCTGGGAGCAGCTGAAATAATCAGCACCACGTGGAAACAAGCAAGTTGTACATTAGAAGCACGAGCATGCTGTTAATGTGTGATTTATGACAGTTTTAGTCAGAGAGGATCTTTTCTAAGAAGCCACACAAATATATTAAATTCCATTTTCAGACATGCCCTGAACACTGAACTGCAATCATATCATTAAGACAAGGCTCACCTCTTAACAAGATCATGTCCACTAGACATGTTGTCTGATTTAAACATCGATGGTCACTGAGCGGGTGTCAAAGGAGAGTTATTCAGAGAAACTCTCAGTGTCTATGTCTAACCTCAGTCCCATCTCCCAAACTCTCCAAAGTGGATAAGTGTTACTGATAGTAGAAATTGGCTTTATTTTGACACTGTGCATGTGTGTGTGTCTCTGTGTGTGTACATGTGTGTGTCTGCGTGTGTGTCTGCGTGTGTGTGTCTGTGTGTCTCTCTGTGCATATGTGTGTGCCTCTGTGTGTATCAGCATGTGTATCTGTGTGTATGTGTGTGCGTCTCTGTGTTGTGCGTCTCTGTGTGTGTCTGTGTGTCTCTGTTTGCGTGTGTATATCAGTGTGTGTGTCAGTGTGTCTGTGTGTGCATGTATGTGTGTGCATGTGTCTGTGTGTGTCTCTCTGTGTGTCAGTGTGTGTGTCTGTGTCTCTGTATGTGTGTGTGTGTGTGTGTGTGTGTGTGTGTGTGTGTGTGTGTGTGTGTGTGGAGGAGGAGGACCTAGGTTTGGAAAAAGTTTAGGATGCTCCTAGACATAATTAAACCTCGTCTTACAAAACCAGACACTTTTTCTATGAACCAAAAACTCCATTTATTTTTATAGATAGGAGGAGATATAGGACATCCGTCTGAGGGCAGAATGTTTTAAAATCCTCAGTAACTTTAAATGGTTGGGAAGTTTAAGATAGACAAGTGAATGAACTTACCGTCCCGTCCCCATCCGCCAAATACACAGCCACACTTGAATCAGAAATGACCAGAACACGGCCTAACAGTGAAGAGAAGAGTTTTCATGGAGAACTAACAGGACAGAGAAGGGAACACCAGATCCACAGAGTGACCACTGCATTCTGGTTTCAAAAATAACTGCCTTAAATTTAGATATAAAACCCTATTTCATAAGCCACTTTATCATCCTCTGTAAGAAGATGTCAACCTTATTAGAAAATATTTATCATCACCAAGAAGTGAATTTTTTAATGCAATTTAGCAATAAATGTCAAGAGGTAGTCAAATAGTATTTGACCCCAAAATCATACTTTTCAGTATTTTCCCTAAGAAATAATTCAAAAGAAGAAAAAAGGTATAAACTTAGTGTATAAATTCAGTGTAGCCCTTTTTTTCCTTACAATTTCCAGAGAAAGGAAAAACCCGAGGAATCAAAGGACACGGAATGTTAATGCTCCCTTCTCAGTCAGTGGAATATTATGCAGCCACTAAAAGTAGCCAGGATTAGGGTTATGAAGGCACAAGGAAAATCTAACAATAAGATGAATATAAATATAAAGAGAGATTTTAGTATTTTTTTCTCATTTCTCATAGGATTATCAGTGAAGACCAGTGCTCAGCAAATACCTCCCTCCCATTTGAAGAGTTACTATGAAGTTTCTGGTCAGGATGGGCTGACCTTAGGCCTCAGCTCGGAACAGTCCAACCGATCACACCGCCCGGCCTCCCCTTCTGAACAGGGAAGGAAGCCATGAGATTTAGGGACTTTTGCCTGAAGACCTATTTCCAAGAGGACATGAATCTGATGAGCTCTTTT
Source organism: Solenodon paradoxus (assembly GCA_004363575.1). Taxonomy (NCBI): domain Eukaryota; kingdom Metazoa; phylum Chordata; class Mammalia; order Eulipotyphla; family Solenodontidae; genus Solenodon; species Solenodon paradoxus. Next base: position 225,931 of record RJWH01001989.1, on the reverse strand, counting down.
GTCTTATTTAAAGTCCTGTATACTTGACATTTACTAAGAGAGTAGATTTTGAGTGGGCTCAGCACTCGTGCGCATGCGCACACGCACATACACATACACACACACACACACACACACACACACACGGCAACTCTGTGACGAACAGGACCTGTTAATAAGCTCGGCTGTGCCGATCAGTACCAAAGTGTGTACTTCTGGAAAACACCAGCTTCTGTACCTTAAATAGGCAATTTTTAATTTGTACCATACTTTAAATACAGCTGAAAAAGTAAATCAGTATAGGTAGCAAAATTGAAAAAGTCTGAATAGGTATAATAGGTCAATAAACCAAGCTTGAGAATTATTTGATCAGATAAAGGATTTTGTTTTGTATTTTGGTAGCAAGAGTACTCACTTTTCACCCTGCACAAGTTAGAATTGGAAAGGAACCATTTAGAAACCCAGAAGGTGGCAGGTAGAGAATTTTTGTGATGGCATTGAAGGACACAGCCGGAATGAAAAAGAAGTGACCATCTTGTGAGAGCGCCAGAGAACGAGTGCGCATGCGGGGGACCCAGGGGAGGAACTGGAGCCAAATGCCAAGTTGGGAGGGTACATTCCCAGGCTGCAGCCTGCACGCTGACGCTCACTCATCCTTCAGACATGAAGGTCCCGCTCCAAGCACTTCGGGGTTATTGCTGATCCTTTTAAGGGTATGCTGGTGAATTAGCCATTGTACTTCACCTCTGCACCAGTAATTTGCTCTCAGCCAGCTGCTTGTTCACCAGGGAGTTCTGAGTAATTGACTCATAAAAGGAACATCCGAATGAATGAACAGCTGCAGCACCTGCTGTTAACAGCTGATCTCCTGGCGCAGAGTATTAGGAGCTTGAGAAGACAGGACTGGAGTTTCTTCTTTGTGTGAGGTTCACATGAGGAACAGAGACGAGGGAAAGGCTGGCCCAAACAGCTCATCAGGGTGTCGGGTTCAGACAAACACCAGTTTGCTAAGGTTAGAGCCACAGTAGGACTTTCATGGGCCCTAGGCACTTTGGCCTTGTGGGTGCCTTTCTCCATTATTTTTTTTAAAAAGTAGAGGGGCGCCCTGGTGGCCTAGCAGTTTAGTCTGCATAGATGTAGTCCACTTACATCCCAAAGACCCAGGTTCAAGACCCTGGTCGGGGAAAACCAAGATGAACAAAGTGAGTAAATGCTGCTTCCTCCTGTCTCTCCTTGCCTACCTGCTCACCGTCATTCCTGCTTTCACCTTCCCTTAAAAAGAGAAAATTAGAATGGAGAATTGGTGCATCTCAGTGGCTCAGAAGTTAAGTCTCCATTGGTGCAGTCCAAATAAAGCTTAAGGAACCAGTTTCAAAGCTCAGGGTCAAGGGGAACAACCAAAATGAACAGCTAAGTAGATGAAAAACTGCTTCTTCCTCCTCTTTTCCATCCTGCCTGCTTGCCTTCATTCCTGCTGCTGCTTTCCTCTTAAAAAAAAGAATTGTGTTTTATAGCTGCACTGGCAGAAAGAGAAGTGCAACCCCCATGAGATTCATAATTACATAGTCATCATTATGTTTATCTTTTTCCTTCTGAATTTAAAAATAAAGTCACAGCTACCTCTGGCTTTCCCTAGCTGTTGCGTAAAGCAGCCTTGCCTAAGGTGCCAGCAAAAACCATCAGACACCGCCTGGCACCGCCTGTCCATCTTCACTGCGATGAAGGACATTGCTGGCCCCTTTAACCTCTGTTTGTCCTGCTGCTTCTCTTTTGAGTGACAGTGCTTGGCCTGGGCAACCCCCTTCTCCTGAAATACCAGCACATGCTCTGGACCCCAGCACATGGCTCTGTGCCGGCTGTTCTGGGAGGGTCCTGTGGCCCTGCCATGGGAGGGGACCAAGTCCAAAATTCTTTCCTCTGTGACTCCTGCAGCCCGGGCCTTTGTTCTCGAAAGGAGTGTCCATTTGAAACCACGTTTGTCAGACCAGTTTGTCCATTGCTGTGACACCATGCTTTGTAAGTGTCATCCAGTGGGCAAACAAACAGGGGAACAATGACACCAGAGTCATGTCAGGCTCCTCTGTGCCTCCCACAGCTGGAGGGAACAGTAGAGGTATGAGCTCATGAACCAAACGCCTCAAGAGGCATTATAACACATGTATAGACCTGCTCTCATAGATTCATCTCCAGGGAGGCTTTTTAAAAACGGAGATAATGGTTTGCAGAGGCTTGATGTTTCAGGAGGCGAGTTTGAACACAGTCTTTAATGGCGAATGTCTGTCTTCTTTACTTTCCTTAAAAACCTTACCTTGTAAAGCTCGCCTGGTCAACTTTGCTCAGAAATAGCCTTTTTAAAACTGGTGCTCTCGCCTCTGATTTTCCTCAGTTATTTCTGTTTGAACTCAGTTCCAGGCCACATTTCATTAAAATTCATGACATGGTATAAAAGACATGGACTTTTTTTTTTTTAATTTGTTTTTTCAAAGAAAAGGTGCAGGAAGGAATGACAGTGAGCAGAGGTAGGCAAGCAGGAAGAGAGATGAAGCAATTTTTTTTCATTTATTTTTATCTTATTGTTCATTTCAGTTGTTCCCCTTGGTCCTGCTTGTGAACCTGGGTCCTTGGGATGTCTGGGGACGGCGCCGGACAAAGGGGCAGACCCAACCGCTACGCCACCAACACATGCCTCACTTAAAAATATGTCTGGCCACTAGTGTCTTTGACTAGAGCAAAGTTTAACTTGAAGAGTCTCTGATATAATCCTATAGTCACCAAATTCCTGAAACTCAGCTGACTCAGCTTCTAAGGTTACTAAAAACAGATAAATATGATAAGCTGATATAAGAATAGTGATCTCAGTTCTTTGGAACAATAAGAATATTTTTTATATCTACAAGAATCAAGTAAAAATCTTCACTTTCATTCCTCTTGAAATCAAATACTTCATTTTACCAGTGACAATACAGTGTGATTCATTTACTGGACCCACGGCCGGCAGTATCACTCTAATTGAGTCAGTTGCTTTAACTGTCAGTCATATAAACTATATATCAGACCAGTTAATTCCTGCATTCAGGGAAGTCTTCAATGTAAAATGCATCCATGAAATTTCCTTTTTAAAAAGACATTTAATTAAAATATTTGGCTTCCCCTTATTTTCTCTCTCTCTTCTCCTTTCCTTCTATACTAGAGTCTAGGTTTGTACTTTTTTTAAAAAGGTACTGGCCGAATGAAGGCAAGCAGGAAGAAAGACACAGGAAGAGGCATTTTATTTATTTTGTTTAGTCGTTCATCTTGGTTGCTTCTCCTGGCCCTGGGTCTTGAACCTGGGTCCTTGGAATATGTGTGGACTGCACCCAGTAGACTAAACCACTAGGCCACCAAGGCATGCCTAGGTTGGCACATTTATTTTGTCAAAGGTGTCTGCTGTAAAATAATCTCAGCAACTTTCTTAGTAATTGAATAGCTTTACTAGCAAGCATATAGTTGCAGTACCTAAATAAACCCTGATGTATTTCCCTATGAGAAAAGGCAAGCGTCTCAGATAGCATAAGCCCGTTGATTTGAGTCAGAGGATTAGTTTATTCTTTCAGGGGAATGGATGCTCATGTTTAGAATGTGACAGGCATGGTAGACTGAATGGCTGGTTCCAGAATTGGGGAAAAAAGGCTCACTTTCCTGCTTCGTGTAAACATAATCTCCTGTTTCCTTTCGGACTCCAGATTGCTTTTGCATTTAAATCATTCTGAAGTAGACAGTCATGGCCCCATTACCGAGCGAGCTGCACTCCCTGTGTTCTGGAAGCATCAGTGAAGGAACGGCAGACCTGCGTGTTTTCCGAGGCATGAGAAGGGCTCGTTATGAAATGTCCCACACGGTCCCCGCTTCGGTGTCACTGGATCTAGGAGTATTAGGGGCATCAGCTGAGGAAGTTGTATGTCATCCCACGTACCCTCAAGAACTGGGCTTACTACAAAATGGAAAAGCATAAACAGACTCTGATATGTGTCTGTTATCACTCTATAAGATAGCTAAGATTTTTCTTTTGTAGGATAAAGTTAAACTAAGCAGTCAACTGATAATAGTATTTTGCTGTTTACTCAAGAGAGTCACATAAAAAGGCAGATTTTAACTGCGCCTCTTTAGTAATCCCTGCGGAATCTGTGGAGGACCCCCTCAGAGCATCGGGCTCATTGGATTTGGACAAGGATACTCAGTAATGAGTCAGGATGAAACAGAACATGTTTGGAAGCTGCCTTAACTGTTTCGGGTCAAGCAGACACTGCATAAGAAAACCTTGCCATGAGAAATACCCGATGTACTGCTGGGGATCTGCATGCCCTGAGGCTTTTAAGGAGCTTTCCATAACTATGTACTTTGCACCACAAATTTATATTCCCTGGAGTTCGGGTTCTGGAGCTAACATGTTAAGTCAGCGCCCCTCCACGTTGCAGCTCTGCGTCCATGGGCGAGGACCTAACCTCTCTGTACCAATGCCTCCAGGAAGGCGCGGGGGCGCCAGAGCCTCTCTCCCCGCTGAGCTGTATGGTCAGATGACATGGGAGAGTGCCTGTGAAGGGACCGGCAGTGTCAGCACCAGATGAAGTTCAGATGATTATTTTACCCTCTGTTCCTAACTAAATGCTGGGTTTTGTTTAAGACATGCTTAGATGCTATAAGGATGTAAGCATGAAAAGGGGAAGAAAACCCACACCCGCCTGCCCATGTACCACACTGCTAGGTTCTGTCCAGCCCACATCTCACTGGATCACAGAAGCTGTCCTAGGTGACTCACAAGTCCTCAGAGAATGTCATCCCATTCATTATCTTGTTTCATTATAACTTGGGTGAGAAAAAAGGAATCCAGGCCAACGTTGAATGAAGCGCTATTGGAAGACTGTCTTCCTTAGACATTACTTTGCTTATACTTTGCTTCCCAGGAACCTATCCGCGCGTTAAGTGAGAACCTAACTCTCTTCCACCCCCGTTTCACAGAAAACAAGAGCTCTGTGAGATGAAGATCAGGGACACAGCCGTCGTGGACCCCAGCCTGTGTCCCAGGCCTCCCCACTGGCTCACGTTCCTGATTCCTGGGGGTTGTGTTGGAGGTTCAAGGCTCACTTTGCTCACAGAATCCCAGTCGTTCTGTGGTTTTCAGTTGCATGATCTTTCTTTCCATCCCACAACTGCAGATCTTCTGGCCGTCATATCCCTTCTCGCATACTATTTTATGTCCCCTGGGTTCTAGTCACATGTATACAGGTACAAACAGTCTCACTTCTTCTTCCCTCATCCTTTCTCCCTCCTCTGCATAAAACTTAAGTGTAAACCAAAGACCAGAGTGTTATCTTGGCCAGTGGAATATATTGGTTTGTTTCTATGTTGAAAGTATGACTCGTCCTTGGGAGGCTGTCCTTTCTCTCTTCTTCAAATGGTCCATATTCATGATGGAATAACACATGGGGCTTGACCTCTTGAGAAAGACCCATATTTTATTTTTAAAGGCTTCTCGCTTTCATGAAATTAAGTTGGTCATTGTTGATACTAAAAACAATGTGTTTTGTTTATCTGCGACACTGCAGTTAATTACGAAGAGTCCACTTCCAAGAGTCCCCATTGTTTTTAAGATGCTCATTGTAAAAATTAATAGAATACAATCTGATCATTGTATGTTCAGAAGCATGCTCCCAAAAATCCTATTGGGGCCACTATGAGGTAAACACTGTAATTGCTCTAGTATTTTCTTAGTCTTGCTCTTGTTTGCTCAGTATGGTCGGGAGTCCTTGCAAAAGTAATATCTACAACAGAAGAAAGGGGCCATTCGGAAGCAATTGACCTAACCGCTGCTCTACGACAGGGCTTTCCGGCAGTTTTTCTACCAGACATTTGGTGAGCAGACATGAATTTGATTTGTTAATCCTAACTATTTTATAAATACTATCACCTGTGTTGAGCATTTTGGAGACAGATACTGCATTGTGCCTGCCAGGAATTATAGCTATGTATCTGTATCTGTCCAACCATAATTTAGCTTGTCTGCCAAGATCTTACTTGTTTAATGCATGCCATTTGTTTTTACTTGTCTTCGTTGTTGCTTTTTAGTTTTTAACCACCTAGGTTTCACTCTTCACTTGTGAGAGAGAACATGTAAAGGAGAATAAAGAAATGATTTGAAGGATTACCTTCTCCCATTCTAGGCTCCTCTCCCCAAAACTAGAACCTGGAACCTGTTACCTTATTGCAAATGACATTTGTGCATTTGAAACTTAAGGTTCTGTGAGCCCAAACTAAGGATAGTAAACCTAAAGTAGACCCTTTTGGGTGAGGTCAGAGAGAATCGCCCTGGTACAGTGAAAGTTGACTGTGTTTTTGTCCACCCCGTTAGCTTACCTTAAGCCCATAGAAATCAAAAGTTTTAGGAAAGAGAATGAAGAAGTAACAGTCTGCAGAGGGTGTTATTGATCGGGATCATCTATGTGTGCTACAGGATGGAGTGGGCAGAAATTCTACTGGGCAGAAATTCCCATCAGTCCTTCTGCTGATAATACTTCTCGCAGTTTGAGATTTGCCAAGGTGACAGCCAAAATGTGTCACACCTCCCACACACAGGCACAGGAACTTGACAAGTTGAAAGCATTCAGATATCCAGAGCTTTACACCAGGTGCTTACATCCTCCAGGATCTGAGCACCAAGAAAGGAAACCTCACTACACGAATGTTCCTTTCTGGCTCCCACAGTAGGAAGGAGCATCCTTCTTTTGCTGTCTCTTGAGAGTCAAGAAGTAGATATGTTTTCTTGAAGGTCATCAGCCCTTCTAGTCTGTTCTCACCCTACACACACACCCATGGCCAGTAACCATTTGAGGTGATAGGAACTTCTGATCTGTTTTATTATTTATGTGCTTATGTTGAGAATGGACTCCTAAATCATAAAACCTTAAGAATTGTGACTTCATCAAATTCATCACAGTTCATGGCACAGACCACCAACTCCTAACTCTCTTCCTTCCCTGTCAGACACTAGAAAGTCTTATGATGTGTCACATGGCATCACTGCTGCAGCCCTAATAACCATTGGACATGGGAATGAGCAAACAAAACAAATTCAGAGAAAGGCGATGTTCAGTAGTGAAATTTTTAAAAAATTACCCTTTCAAAATTTGAAAAGGTGTTAATGCTTTCTATGATGGTTATAAAGATGACTGCAGTATATCGTGGGTTAAAGAAAAAAACAGCTTACAGAATCACATATAAACAGTGATTTACTCTGTGTTTTAAATATGTGTAAATAACACAGAAGATGGAAGAGTAGACTCTAGGCTATTATCAGTGTTAATCTCTGAAGACAAACATTACAGGGAGATGTTCACTTTTGGTTTAGTGTTTGAATATTCTGCCATGATTATTTTAAATCTAAAGACCGATAAAGATATTTCAGAGAGAGACAGAAGTAGAGTATCTGGCTCAAAGTTATGAACCTGGACTAGCAAGTGATGGTCAATAAAATGTTAGATACTAGTATTCATTCGATTGGTAGGTTATTGTGCTTTGGCCCCAAAGGGTAGAAGAACTCACTAACTCTAGCAGGAGAAATCAGTATAACTGATACTGTGTGTGTGTTTTTGTTTTAAAGAAAGGTGCAAGCAGGAATGAAGGTGAGCAGAGGCAGGTAGTCAGAGAGAGGAAGAAGCACTTTATTTAAAAATAATTCTACTTAGTTCATCTTGGTTGTTCCTGCCCGCCCCAGGATACGAACCCTGGACTATGAGATGGGTGTGAACTGCACCCAACTGTACGCCACCAGGGTGCGCCAACACGGTGCAGCAATCCTGCTGGTGGGGATTATGCAATGAGGGTGTGTGTGGGGGGGGGGGGGGGTCTTTTATTGAGTTAGTGAAAGGAAAAGTTGCTGATCTGGATTTAGGATTAAGCCTACAATAAATCACACGTTTTACATTAAGAAATGTATTTTGGAATGAATGAGTCCATTTTCTTCTTAAAACACTTCAATAGAAATTCCTGGAGGAGTTTCAGATTAATGACTCAGGACTTCTAGTAGTTTGTGACATAATACTCCAAGATGGGGACCGCGTTCCTAAAATGTTGCTAAATCAGAAAGCATTACACTTCTTACCCTAAGAGTTCCTGAATTTACTCATTGGTACACACCGCAGAGTAAAAGGATCAATGGAAATCTAGGAATGAGCTTTCCCTTGTCTTAAAAAAGAGGCATAACACGTGAATGTTTGTGCTTTTCGATTTAAATTCTGCACCGTGATCTGCTGAAGTCGGCAGCACCCCACTCTCAGGTGAGCCACCCACGAGAGGGAGCTGGTCCCCCCAGCACGTCAGCCAGCCCCCTAGCACGCTCATTCCTTCCGGCTGCTGGGACCAGGTGTTCATTCCTTTCTCCCAGAGTATTGCCCTGGAGTCTGATTTACTGCACACTTCTGTTCAGTCTACACAGAAAAAAAAACAATCAAAAATTGAGGGAGAATCATCTTACATGCAGCCCACATCTCTCTTGGCGCAGAAAAAGGAAAAGTGTACAGTTCTTTTCCGCTATCAGTTCTACTCCAAAGTTCCAGGAAGGCTGAATTCATCCCGTGGCTGCCGCAGGGACCCGGCTAGGGAGCAGAAAGCTGCCCCCGGCTGGGCGAGGAGCGGAGGGGCAGAGGGGGCGGGGCCCAACTAACCTGGGGCCGGGGCAGAACCACGCCCCTCGCCCGGCCGCCGGACTGCCTGCCGGGCTCTTATTTTGAAACGCGCGGCGGCGGCGGCGCCGGAGCCTCACTGAGTCACGGAGCCTGCGCGCTATAAAGCCGGTACCTGGCCGGCGGCCGCAGACGGCTGCGCGGGAGCGCTCGCGACGGGTCAGAGCCGAGGTAGGCGCGGGAGAAAGGTGGGTCGGCCGCCGGCAGCCGCGGCGAGCCAGGCCGGGGGGCTGAGGGCCTGGGGAAGCGGGTGGCGCGTTTGCGTGCGGTTCCCAGGGTAACGCGCACCCGCCGGCTGAGCTCTGGTGGGAGTCGGCCCGTCCTCGCGGGGTCCCGGCTGCGGAGGCACTGCTGCCGGGGGGACCCACCCTCTCGTACCTTCTCTGCCCGCTGCGTCCACGGTGGGTCAGACCTGGCGGGACGGCCGGCGCCGGCGGGCAGAGGTGGGGTGAGATGGGGTGGGCTGGGGCGACCTCATCCTGGCGGGGCAGCGCCCCCTTCGCGGTCCTCCCCCTTCCCCTCCGCGCCCCAAGTTTGCGCGTCTGGGGGCGGGTGTGGGGCGCCGGCGGGCGGGCTGGTTGGCGGGACTGCGGGCAGCGTGGGGCCCGCTGCTCTGCCCCCGCCGTCCCGGGCTGCGGCCGCCGCTTTGTTGGCGGGTCCGGGGCCGTGGCGCGCTGCCGCCCAGCGCAGCAGCAGGATGCCACGCGGAGTCGGCGACCTGGAGCCCCGCGAGGGGGCAGCCCCGGGGGCGGGAGGCAGCGTCCGGCTGGGCCCCGGGGGCCCGGTTGCTGGAACATCTGGAGGGGTGCGCTGGGGGTGTGTGCTGGGGGGTGCGGGGTCTCGGTCCCAGATGGTGAGCGACCCAGACTGCACAGTGGCGACCTGAGACACGCAGCCCGGAGGGAGGCTGGGGACTGAAGGCGCACTGCGCGCCCGCGCTGCGGGTCCCTGGGCGCAGGCGCCTGTCCGCCTGCTGAGCCGGGTCTTGCCGGGGAGCAGGCCTGGGCCGGACGGGTCGAGTTGCAGGTCTGCGGCTGAAGCCCGGTGACGGTGCTTGTGTCCTTCGGGCGGGAGTCTCCAGGAGCTCTGAGCTGTCCGAGTCTAGGGTTTGCTCCGCAGTCACAGAGAATTAGCACGAGACGGGCAGACCTTCGTTTGCGCGCCCTGGAAGAATAATATATTCCAGATTCCGAGGCAACCAGTTTGGGAAAGCCACCCTCGCCACCACTCCCGCCCCGCCCCGCCCCTTCCTCCTGTGAAGCCAGCCCCTCCCACCCCTCCCCCTCAGCCCCGCTTTGGAAACAGCCAGGATCTGCCTTTAAGGGACATTCTCTTGGTGTGCGTTATGGAAGGATTCTGTCGTAACTGTTTGAATAACTGCTACTGTCCATGGAGGAACTAGCCGGCTGGTTGTCGAGGGATTTGGGTTTCGGGTGTTTCTGAGGCACCCCGCCTCCCAAAACACACACACACCCCAGCACCACACATATCCCCGCGCCCGGGACCTGGCTAACTTCGATTTAGCGAGAAGAGTTTTGAGTGGACTCGCTTTTCTCCCAGCCTGTTTATACTGATTGACATAGGAGCTGGTATGGAGCATATAAACCCTTGTGCCTTAGAGTGTTTGTAAGACTGTTTCTTACGGGAGGAAATCAAGTGCTGAGTCCATCCTTGAACAGCAAATGGTCAAAGAATTGGCAAGAGCTCTGTAATCAACAGTTTTTAACTGATTCCTAAACTTTTTGAAATTCATTTACTAGAAAATGTGATTTACTAGACAATGATTCCACACTTTTGTCTTTAGAGTGGAATGAGTGCCCACGTCCACACCACATGCATTCATAAGCTGGACATACACAGCGGATAGCAAAACAGCCATCTCGGACTCTGAGTCAAGAGCCTGAGTAGGAGTTTGAAAAGTAACACAGCTTTATTTTTTTGTGAACTGTCGAAATCTGTGAATCATGCGGTTACCTCGTGCCCAACTGTCTCAGGTGAGGACACTGACTTAGTAGCATGGTGTGCCTATCCTTGTGGGCTCAGAGTTTTTCCTTGACTTTCAACTTTTTACAACGGAATAAACCCCAGATGCCACTTAGCACCTTGCATTGTCATGGACCTTACAAACATAATTGTCTTCTCAAAGGCTGTAGTATTTGTACTGCGTTTGAGGATAATTGCTTTTCTTCCAAAATGTTATGTTTCCTAGGCTACAGCAAGTCTTAACCTATATTTTACTCAAAACAGCTCCGTATCACTGAAAAACCCAGCATTTCCTGAAAAAGAAGTCATGCCCACTGCCCAGGGTGCTAAAATCATGATTTCAAGAGGAAGTTATTAGTTTGTTGAAATAATTATCAATTTTCCAAGTACTTGATTTTCCTTCCTGCTTTCCCAGTTTCTTTCATACTTTGAAGACTGTGAAAATATGTTTTTAGACACCACCTTTATGTGTCTATTTCCACCTAAACAGTTTCGAGCCATTAGAGTGCTTTTCAGCATTGATTTCAGGAGCTGCAGATAAACCTGGGGAAATCAAAGTTTGTTATGCTTCTAAAATTGCTGGCATACTTCTTTTTACTGCAGGAGACATGCTTAAAGAAATACTGTTATGTGAAAATATTCTTGGTGCATGATACATATTAAGTTATTCCAGTCATATTCTTTTGAGACACAGAAGAATGAATGAAATTCTACCAGATTTTATAGAAAGGTGTAGGGAAGATAAGGATTTTGTCAAGGATCATAAGGATTTTGACACAGATAAACCAATACCCTTTTAGTTCTTCCTCCAGATTTTTGGCTCTAGGTAGTTCCTGGGAGGTTGCACTAATTCAAGGGATTTTCCACAGGGAAGCTCTGTATCAGATCGACAGTACATGAAGAATGAAAGATGGTAGTTGAGAAAGTTTCCATTGAAGATTTTATGAATGCAAAGTAGCCCATTCCTGTAGGGAAGGTGTAGGGATAAATGGAAGTAAGGAAAGCCAGAGGTGACAGAAAGGAGAACCACCATTTTGAACTATGTGGCAGGTCTGGCTTTCTGCTCAACCCCGGGGACTACTGAAGGCAGGATTTCTTCCTGTGTAGCAAATTGTAGCTCCATGTGGCTTATGTGCTTTAAGGGTTAACTGCCATTGGAAACATAAGCCATCCCAGTTAGGTGAGCCTCTCTTGTATATTTTGGATAATGGCACAAGGAAACAAAACTGAAATGTGCATGGTGAGTCAGTGTCACTTCTGAGTCTCCACTCAATGCCCATTGGCCCAACCGCCACTGAGAGGATGACAGTCAGAGTTTGGCACCGACTTTTGAAAGGCATAAAGGCTTATTTGATGGAAAAGATTTCCTCCTGAGAGAGAAACCACCATCAGCAGACAAGGTGTGTCAGCCAGAAGAAATGAGCCAATAACCGTTTTCTGGTTTTTACTGGCAACGCTTGCCATCTTTTTTCCACATAGACGTGCTCAAAATAGAGTCATGAAAAATACTCCAAGCCCAGTACAAAGAGTGGACACTGGCATCTGACCACTGCGAGGGGAGGGCTAGTCTCTGTTAAATAGCAGCCCTAACCAGGCTCTCCCTTCCATGAGGACTCTGCCGCATCCCTGAGCGGCCCACCACGTCTCCTGGACTTGGAGAACTGGGGCCAGTTGTCCCGTCCGAGTGGGAAGGCAGTTCCACCGGACACTGTTCATCAGACTCACGTGTCATCCTGCTCTTGGTGACATTGGTGAAACCGTCAGGCTTACTGAAGAGGAGCCGCCTCAGCTTTCCAATGGGTTGGTGTCTGAGTGTGAATTTGCCAGCGGGTCACTGGGAACGCTGAACAGGATCTTCATTGAAACCATGGCCCGCGCTTCTGGGTTCGGTCCTCAGAACCGTCCAGAAACCAGAGCCGAAGTGTTCTGCTTTCACGATAGATAGTGTCACAGAACGGAGCCAGCAGAACGTGGTTTTGTGGGAAAATGCACTCAAAGCTCCAGTCCAATTTTTTTTTAAGATTTTGAATCTCAGCAACAATGACAAAATGGACCCCGCCTTCCCTTTTTCCATTAAAACTCTGAAGGGAAAATAAAGGTGCACAGAGATACATTTCCTCCATGTATGCAGAAGGCAGAGACCCCACCCTGGAAATACAAAGCTTGGGGAGGGGAATCCCAGCATTTGCTGATGTGGTGACAACAGCAGGAGACAGGGTTATGGGGAGAGACAGGGAACAGGTCCACAGTAACAGCCCAGTGTCAGCCCCTGAGGGGCCTTATTTTGGACAGCCAGTCAGGGTGAGCTGCTGGTGGGTGCCTTAGTTTTCACACTGTGATGTCACTTAGAGTTGGCACTGCCCAGTAGTCCACTCAGCCGCTTCACAGGGTCTGGTCCCAGTGGAGTCTTTAATGGCAGGAGAAAACCCGATGGATAGGCCTTTGACTTTTCTTTTTCATGCCAGCCGGGTCCCTTCCTGAGCAAGCTCCTCTTTGGAACTGGATTGACTTCAGGCCAAGTTGGATGCTCATGGTAATTATTAGATTCCAAATAACCAAAGAATAAATACCACTTGCTGAGTGCTGGCCTCAGACCAGAAGATGTGCTAATGTGTTTAGCACACTGTGTGACCACCTTCCTCACCTCAGTCGCACCTCGTAAGTGCTCTCAGCACTCCCATCTTACAAAGGAGGGAAGTTTCTGCGAGGATGCATGCTTTGCCCAGAGTCACACAGATAAGAAACGACAGGACTGGAACCTCATTAATTCAACAAACGTTGCCTGGTGCTGGCCCCGGACCCGGGCCTGGGAGGAAAGCCGTGAACAGAGTGGCAGGGCTGTAACAGTCCTTGCCCTCGGGGAGCTGATGTTCCCACGGGGGGAGACAGGCCATCCACAGAGTGAACACCAGGGCTGGGAAGGAGTGTGTGCTCAGGAAAGAGTGATGGGGAAGAGGGGCAGGGGCTCAGGGCCGGGATTGCGGCGCATTGAGGTGGAAAGTGCAGCCTCTCAGTCCCGGGGGAGCCCCGGGAGCTCCTGCTGTTCTGCTTGCAACGAGGCATCAGATGCGTGAGTGTGCCGTCCTCCCCTCCCTGTCCCTGCGGACACTCCAGCCAGTACTGGGGAGGGATCCAGAGCAGATGAAGGGCAGGCCTTGGAGACAGTGCTGGAAGGACAGCCTTGAGACGCTGGCCCCAGCACAGGCATGGGGCTCAGCCTCGGCAGAGGTGCAGCAGGGCTGCTGGGACTCCGGGAAGGGGGCGTCAGCCAGTGTGCCAGGAGGGGTGCTGGCTCTCTCCTGCGGTCACAGACTGGGAGGGCAGGCAGGGCTGGGAGTGCTGGAGGAGACAGAGAGGGTGAGCTGTCTCCTGGGAGAGAGGGCCTGCACTTAGCTGGCGTAAAGGAGGTTAAATCCTCTGCCACTCTACATGTATGTGCCAAAGTCACATACATCCCAAGGACCAGGACTCATGTCCCAGTTTCGAGGGGAACAGCCTTAAACAACTGAACCAAATAAAGTACTTCCTCCTCCTCTCTCTTCCTGCCTTCCTGCTTCCTTCATTCTAGCTTCCCTTTACAGAGGCCACTCCAGAGCTGCCCGGTCACCTTGTGACTCAGCATCCCCAGTGTGTCACAGCTCCAACTTCTATAACCTCTCGAACTTCTGCGAGAAAGGGACTGCCTTACTCTTCTCTTCTTTTCCTGTTACTTGGAACAGAGACCTGCACTGTCTAAGCGTATGGTGTTTGTTGAGTGACCGCTGTAAGACGAAATTCCTGTACACTTGTCAGACATGTCACCAGACAGTTTCTGTCCACGTCGTCACATTAGCCGCTCTGCACTCTGAAAGGTTCTAACCCTTCGTTCCATAGCTCTTGTTTACCAGTTTAGTCTGTTGCTAATGATTTGCAATGGGATTGGTGAGAAATGGCCATGTTTCAGGTCAAACCAATGTTAAGTCGTGAGAATTAAGACAGCCTGATTCTGGGCATGTTTTCAATGCAGAGACAATAGAACCAAATGAAGACATTCAGTGTGTGGAAACTGCTTTGTTGTTTTCTCAGCTTCATTGCATTGTTTCTTATTTTTACCCCCGGTTTTCACATGGAGACAAAAAATATTTCAGAGTTCTTTCTTCTCTAATATTAACATTTAGGTTGTGAGAGAACGCTTAATTGAATGTTCCTTTGTGCTACTCTCAACAGCGACCGAAATCACGCCTTGCTGTCCCAGACTGTGCCTTTGTTAAGGCAGTGAAGATGCCTTCTGCTTCTGCCTCCTGCTGTGCCCTCACGGCTGGGGCAACTGTAGGGAAGCCAGCTGGCCAGTGGGGCAGAGAGGATAGTGCAGGAAATGGATATTGGTTTTAGCTAAGTTAGTGGCAAAGGGCCCAACTGAAGTAGATGAATTCAGGGGACAGTTAGAGAAGCTGATGTTGCAGTTACTGACGTGTGTTGAGGGTGTATGAAGGGTCGGGGCGGGGGGAGATGCAGCAAAGGCATCTCCCCAGGCTCCTGACAGGTGCCTTGGAGAGAGGTGTAAGGACAGAGGTGGAGTGCCTCTCTGTAAGGCAAGTTGGGATTTAACATCCCAGTGGAGGCGTTTAGGAGTGAGAGTCTTATGTCCTGGAAAAAGGTCCAAATGGGAGATAGTGATCTGGGAGTTCTCACCACCAGCAGGCCATTGGAGGCTGGGGAGAAGGTGACCGCCCCCAAAGAGCAGAAATAAGATTTGATTTTGCGTCTTTGAAGGTGAACAAAGGTCCTGCCGTTGGACTAAGCTCCTACAAAATCTGCCCTGTGACAGAAGATTGAAATAAAACATATCCCAGTAAAACCACAAAGGAGCTGATTCAAAACTGGAGCTGGAAGAATTTGTGGTTTCTCTTGGTCCAACCTCATTTTTCTACTTGTCTTCATAACTATAAATGGATGTATCGGTATGGAAGATGACGTGGATTGAGTTTAGATTCTATTTTAGTCCCCTGATGAGAGAATGAATCCAAATGCACTCGGCACTCTGCTCACACACCACACCATTGTGTTACGTAACAGAAGGTTCTAGCACATGCTGTCCACGTCCACACCTATAAATCCATCCAAGCAAGTGACTGCAGGACTTGGGCCTCATCGCTCCAGGGGACAGCTTTTATCTGCAAGAGAGAGTGGTGTTTGAAATTTGCACATCTCTTGGAAAGACAGGAGAAAATCATCTAGAGATGAGAGGGCAGGTGTCCAAGTCGAGACACTCCTTGGCCCTTCCTCAGGCATAAGCAGCAGGAGTCGCCCATTGACAGACATACAGAATTTACCACTTCAGTTTCCTTCTGCTTTTCCAGAACTGCTCAGCAGTGGGGTAGATGCTCAGCGAACCCCCAGACACGCGAAGCCGCCAGCCTCCCCGCCACTCAGGTCAGCGCCTTTGCTCAGGGTACAGGTGAATGACTGAGTCTAAACACTCACTTGAAAAAGTTATTTGGAATGATTTTATATTCAGAGATTTAGAAAGATCTCAACCAAGACCCATCATAAGCATATCGAGGTCGAGACATGAACTCCGACGCTGCTTATGAGGCCCGGTTCTCATGCATTTATAAATACCAGGCCCGGTGTGCCCTGGTGGAATAGCAGTTAAGTCTGCGGCTGGGTGCAGCCTACACACATCTCAAGGACCTGGGTTTACCCGCAGAGGCCGGGGGAACAACCAAGGTGAACAGCTAAATAAAATGCTGCTGCTTCCTCTGTCTTCCTCCCTGCTTGCTTCTGCTCATCTTCATTCCTGCCTGCACCTATCCTTTAAACAATAAATAAATAAAATGAAAATGCCAGGACTGTGGCATTTCATCTGGTAGATGAGCTGAGTAAGCAGGCATCCTTGCCTCGGCTACAGGGCTTTAAAAACCTGCAGGAGAGGGGTTGCGGATTTTTCTTTTCAGTGCACGAGCTGCCCCTCTGAGAGTGAGGGTGTTATCACCCCTGGAAAATGTGGTCCCAGGGCAGCTTTAGACTTTTCTGCGCCTTCAGGCACATGGCAGGTCTGACGAGGTCGTACTGAGCGCACTGATTACACACTGAGAAGAGACGTTTGGAAGAGTAAATGCTAAGTGTTGAAAATCCTGGACACCCATTTACTTGGGAAAGTAGCGCCGGTGGAAGGATCTGGTTGGTTTACGGGGGAAGCCACGGTGCTTCTGCACCTGGGCCAGCAGCGGAGCAGACAGCGCGCCGCCGTGGCGTGTCCCTCGCAGCACCAGGCCGCGGTGAGTTCTGTCCAGATCGCTGCGCCCTTAGGAGCCCCCGAGCCACGTGCTTCCTGCCCCTCTGCTGGGAGCTCCGTTTGCCGGTGTGCGGTTGCCTTTCTGACCGCATCCTTGTGACTGTCTCCTGGTGAAGCCAAGCACAGATCCGAAAACGAAGAGAAGGCCAATCGACGTGGACCTTAAATGTGTTCTCGAGGCTCTGTGGCCGGGTTCCATTTCACTGCGGTTTCCGACTCGTACCTGGTGTTAGGACTTGCAGGTGCCCCCTGATTTTCAAATTTTCGAGCTAGGCTCCTTCACTACGAAGCTGAAAGAAATCCAAAAGGGGATTTTTTTTTTTTTTTTTTTTTTTTGCTCTTAAGATAAAAAATAAAAATAGCGTTAGTGTTGGTTTGGCAGCTGGCTCTGAGCAGTGAGCGGCCCCAGCCCCGCAGCTCCTCCTGGAGAACTGCTGTACACGGTGGGGTTTATCCCGTCGCCCCTGCTTTCACCAGCTAGGGGGGTGCTTTCCGGTTGTGTGTGGTACTGAGTGTGATGTGATAGCTGCCTTGTGGGTCTGCAGATAGATGGCCTTCGCGTGTTCACTTTAAGCCATTTCGGCACAGGGGAGGCTTCGTGGGCACACCGGCTCCTGCATGTGGAGGGAAGACTGTTTCAAAACCGCTTTAATAGCGAAGGTCAAACCTGATGCTTGCGATGCCTACCGAGTTGTTAGGTTTTCAGCAGAATCGCGACAGCGTTCACAGGCGGCACAACTGCGCCTTCATGTTCTGTCCTCTGGATAATTACAAGGGAGGAGACAAAGACGGAGGGAATGTCTTGAAACAGCTGGCTCTGCTCGTCTTGGGTGTGGTCCTCTCCTACTTAATGGCTGCTGGGTTCTCCTCTGACTTTGTGCTAATCTGCTTATCCTTTCAGCACTGTGCTTTTAGTTCTGTTTTCAAATATAATCACCTCTGAAAAAGTCACTTTCATTGGCAGGAGACTTTGAACCAAAGTTGTGAACCAGTGCCGGCTTGTTGGCTCTCAGTCAAGATGAAGGGTGAAATGTCAGGAGGCCACTGCCTGTGACTGAACCTAGGTCATCTCCTGGCTGGGTTAGCACACATCTGGTGTTTTCCTCGGCCACCCAGAAATGCGTGTCTTGGTGAGCAGTAGTGAAGTAATGGTGTAGTAAAGTGTAAAAATGCCTCAGTGACTTACAGGCCTGCCTCTTTCTCTGCCACCTTTTATCTTCTGAACGAGCTGAGGAAATGGCTCTCATCACGCCTGTCTTCCTAGGAGCCAGGCATTCGAGCTCAGGCTGTCCAGGGCAGGTCTTTTCCCAGCACCTCTTGCCCCCAGGTCTCCGTTGGCTTAAAACGAGATAAGATGAGCTTACTTGTCCTCAGTTTTCCTACCTCAGGCAGGGCCTTGTCAGGAGAGAAAGACACTCCCATCCAGTTCTAACTGCCTCTTTCCTCTTGGCCTTCATTTCATGTTCTCATGAAGGAGTCTTTTAAAACAGCGAAGAAGTCGGGGACGTTATGGGACTTGATCCCCATAAAGCGAGTCTTGTAGCGGTGGGAAGATGTATGCCCTACATCGGTCAGTGACACATTCAGTTCACGTAATGAGCCCGTGCTGTGCAGAATGAGTCAGACTGTCTTAGAAATGAAAACCGTTACCCCCCAAGTGGTGATTGGCGGGTGGGCAAAGAAATGAGTAGATGCGTAGATAGCATGATGTAGAAGGAGCAGGAAATACGTCATCTCATCTGTCCCGACTCAGCCTCCAAGCGTGCCTGCCGGGCTCTGCCATCAGGACGTGGTCAGTGGCCAGACGTGAAAGACTTCCCTGAGAACCTTTTGGCCTTTTTTCAGTTTATATTTCAGCACACAGTACCCTTTGGACATACTGTTGTTTGGCAAACATGGGGTCATGAATGAGCTGGGTAAGCTCTGAGTTTGGGTAGCAGGAGAAAGTTGAGTTTGCAAAACACCGCTTCCACTGCCCAGGCCTTTTTTCTCTTCTGTGCTTTGCTCAAATAAGAGATGTTTTGTAGAGTCTTAAAAAAAAGAGAACTTTAAGTTTATCTATGATTTTCAGTGACCTCAGTTCTTAGCCCTTCGTATAAACAAATTTAACGTAAAGCTTCTATATTGTCAGAGGTGTTGGCATCAGCTGCCGTCAAGCTTCCAGCCCATTGTTCCAGGTAAGAATGATGTTTTGAGCAGAAAGCCTGCCCATTGTATCGTGGTTTTGAAGCCTACCTTAGGAAATGCCTCTGGTATTTTTGTAGCCAAGAAGGCTCATCCCATGTATTAGAGAGCTTCCATATTAGGCTTCTAGAAGACCAGGCCGCGTGGGGAACACGTGAGGTGTTTGAGAAACATGGAACCGGAATGCAGAGGCTAATTCTTAGGGCACGCAGAGCCAAGACTTCAGCTAAATGATGTCACCAGGGGGAGCAAGCCCATGCTGGGAAACTGGCAGTCCTTCCCCAGACTCAGCCACCTGAGCATTTCCTGGGCTGGAAACAATGTTACGGAAATTGAATTTCCCTGCCAAAGTGACCGCACCTTACCAGAGCCCGCACACCTCAGAGGCAGCAAGAAAGTCCCAGCGTGTGGGCGCTCACCCCAGGTCTTCATGCAGGTGAAGAGATTGTGATGCAGACTAAAGAGGGGACTGTGGGTGTGCCCCCCCTGCCCCCGAAATTGAGGCTCTGAGAGCAAGTGTTTGCTGGGAGTTTTATCTGTGAAGAAAGCAGTGTCTCTAACTGCAAATCAAAGACCTCGCTGCTGTGTTTGGTTTTAGGCCCTGATTCCTCCAGCAAACTAATTAGCACACCTTTAAACATGAATCAGGATTGACTTTGCCTGGAAATAAGGGTTGTCCTTGATTGATCTTTCTGACCAAGTCCAAATGAATGGCTTTCTTCATTATAAATGACTGTCCATTCATAGTGAATGCCTTTCTTCATTTGTTCAGTAAATATTTAAAGAAACGGTTCATTCTTCAGGTGTTTTATATGCATTCTGTGTTACTTATAACAGTCTAGTGAGATCATTGTTGATGCTGTGTTTTAAGGAAAGGTGCAGGCAGGAATGAAGGCGAGTAGGTTGACAGGAAGAGGGAGGAGGAAGAACTACTTATTTTACTTGTTCATCTTGTTCATCCCAACCTTAGAACATAAACCTGGGTCCTCGGGATGCATGTGGACTGTGCCGGCCGAAGGCACCTGACCGAACTGCTACCCCACCAGGGCGCACCATTCGTTTTTATTTCAGTTGTACACCGTGGTTGTTCCCTGCATCCCTGGACGCGAACCCAGATCCTTAGGTCGTTTGTGGTGTGGCCCAGCCGCTGCTCCAGGGCGCACTGCATTGTTTGTTCCTGTAAATATTATATCTACATATACACGTGTGCGTGTATAGATGTATATGTAATATCCTTTTCCCAGAAGGAAAAAAGAGCTTAGAGCAGGTACAGAATTTCTCCGAATGGCCGTGACCCGGAGCTCATCTGCACTTTCTTGCTGTAGGCCTCGCTCCCCTTGAAGCCCTCCACCACATGCCCGAGAGTGCTGTGACATCTTCTGCCCATGCAGTTCTAATTTTATCTGAGACTAGTAGACCATCTGAGTTGACAAACGGTTGTGCCACAAGAAATTGAACTGCGACCTCGGCACAGCCTGTCTTCCTGCCTAGTAAAGGGTGGGTTCCAAATAGTAAAAGCACGGAGTATGACACGTTTGAAGATCTTCCCTTGAAACGCCAGCAGACGAGCTCAGTGTCGTGTATTTTCTCGGCAAACACGTCTGCAGTGTGTCCTGTCTGCACACGTGCCCTGGCAGGTAAGCCACAGCCACGGAGGGAAAGTCAGGCCTTAGGCGGCACAAGAGTGGGAGTAGATGCAGGGCCCTCGGAGGAGGGGCTGACCAGCCCTCCTGGGGGGACAAAGGGGCTTCAGGACCGACCCGAGGCTTGCCAGCTGAGATGTTTCGTAGAAGCTGAAGCAGTGTGTCCAGCGGTGGAGAGAAGGTTGTGTGTCTGGAGGATGCTAGGTGGAAAGGTGCCCGTGGAGGAAGCGGAGGGAGACTTGGCCAGACAGAAGGGCCTTGCCCGCCACACCCAGAGTGTCATGGAAAATATCCTCGTAACATTGTACCTATAAAGGAATTGATTCACAAACCGATGAGAATATTTCCTGCTGTCTCTATAACTTCAGCAATCTCACTAGATGCTTTGAAAAGGAGTCTTAGGGTGTGCCCTGGTATTAAGGTGGCTCCGATGTCAAGCTCGTGCCTGGGGAGCAGTCCACATACAGCCCAGGGACACAGGTTCATGGCCCAGGACCGGAGGGAAAACCAAAAAGAACAACTAAATGCCTAAATGCCTCTTCCTCTTTCCCTGCCTGCTGCCTGCCTGCCTGCCTGTCTGCCTGCCTTCCTCTTTAAAAGAAAAAAAAATAAATAAAGAGGAATCTTAGGATCTACTTGCATCCAAGTTGTAAATGGCAGCGTGAGGAAATGAATAACACAAACTGGAGCCTTCGCACTGTTTAGAGTGGATTTTGGAGAACACTCCCAAGACGTTTTATTCTAGGTCTTCTGGCAAAGAGTGAAGTTAGTACAGTGTGTATGTGGAGGAGGCAGAACTGAATACACTTACAAGTTCATCTTTATATACGCGTGACGGGATAGCACATAGCATGGGCTTGGTTTTCTTACTAACACCTTTGCTCGTTTTCAGTCACATGATCCGTTTTCATCTCCCATAAGACAGGTGGTTGTGAGCTTAAAAGACTCAAAATGATAACTTTAAAAAAAAATAAAGATTTATTCTTACAAAGAATTCAGCTGAGCAAGACTGTGAAAGTGCAGATGGGCCACAGAGCCGTGGTTTTGCAGATTGATGCTTCCAAAGGACGTGAACGCGCCGGTCTTCATCATCCTTCTGCCAATTACATAGCAGCGATTGACTGAACAAGCCCGCGTCAGATTTGTTAGTAAAACACCCACAGAGGTATCTCAAGTCTCAGATGAACAGGATCTGAAAGAACAAGTCTTCCTCTCCCTGCAGTTAGAGAGAGCAGCCAGTTGTTCCAGGCTCCGCATTTCGTTTCCCTTCTCCCCTTACTGCCCGTTGGCCATTTCATTTCCTAGCTGTCTTCTGGCGGTTGGGCAACTAACGCTGTGACTTCAGCCCTTAAACACCGTGAATCAGGTGCATCACCACTGCTGCGCGAAGATGTGTCTTACCGGACCGTGCACCTGGGCCGGTTCGGCTTTCTCTTTAGACTGAGCTGTCTCGCACACGGGTCAGTTCCACACTCACTACACCTGTACTGCTGTCGTCCCTCATCGAGGATCAAGGATAAAATATTTTGGGACCCACTCTGTCCGACGTGATCGTTCAAGTTCATGTGTCTTTTCATGGTCTCGGGTTTGCTTTTCTAGCTTGGATAACGGAGAGCTGAATTTGTTTGATTTGTAAGTTACGTAACCTCATGTTTATCATAAATGCAAGGCCTTAAACACCAGGTGAAGTGTGTCGGCTCCGTTAACCACCAATTGACAGAGTTTCCTTTACAGATGAGAAGGAGGCGGAATGATCTTGCAGTCGTCTGCTCTGAATTTTAAAAGCCAGTTGTGTGAGGGCCTCAGGTGTGGTGCATGAAAGGGTTGCTCTGGGGGCATCTCTGTGGAATTTTGCAGCTGGCTCCTCACAGGTGACCTGTGAAAGGGCCTGTGCCTGGGAGTAAAGTATAGCAGGAAGAGTTATTACAGTAATTAAGGCGGCTGAGTACCGTTCAAACTCATCTAAATCACAGTCTACCCTGGTAAGACAGGGGTCCTCTAATCACAAGTTTCTGCCCGCTGATTAAAGCACATTCTGATAAGCAGTGCTTGTAAGCGGCCCCCACACCCCCAGTATCACACCACCTGGGAAGTGGTTAGAAATTTAAATTCTTAGAGCCCATCCCAGGCCTACTGATCAGAACCAGCCCTCTAGATATTCCAGTGCCCTCTGAAGTCTGGGAACCATTCCTGGAAAGGAACACGTCCCCTTAAATAAGTGACGTGAGAGTGACGATTCACCAAATGCTAAGACATCCATTTCTCACCCCCTTCTAGAAATAAGCTGCGCTTTCACTTAGGGCCAGCAGTTCTACCACGGAGCATGGTGGCGGGGATGTCCGCTGGGCAACGAAGACCAAACAAAACAGCACTTGCTAATGAAGGAAAAGGCTTGTCATTGGTGGGCTTGCTCAGAGGGCCTAGGTCTCAGACCTGTCTTCCATTCTAGTTTTAAAAGCTGCTCAATTGAACAGAATTGAAAGTTCAGCTGGAAAAAGATTGCAAAAGAGTCATCTATGGTTTTGTCCTATTGCAGATAAAATCGTAAGATCTTTTTGAGATCTTGGCTCTGCTATTATAATGTAAAATTCACATACTCTTTGACCCAAGCATTTCTAGAAAACTTCCCCTTAAAATCCTCAAAACAAGTAGACAAGTCGTCCAGAGATCTTCATTGCTGCACTGTTTGTGTGGATGAGCGCGGGGTCTGTCATTAGTAAGGAAGGGTCTGTCGGTCTGTCCGTACTGTGGGACCGCATGAGATCCCTAGAAAGGGTGACATGGAGCTATGTGCACTGACGTGAGAGGTGTGGGCAGATAAGGTCTCTAAGGGAAAATGCATGTACTCGATCCAATGTTTGTGAACAATTAAAATCCCAAATGATAAACATTTGTGAGAGAGAGAGACACACACACACACATACACACACACATAGTTTTTTTGGCATAGTGAAAGTTCTGGAAAGATAACTGATGCATCAACCAGGGTTTTCCCTGGGGCGTGGGGTTGTATAAAGATTGATAATTCGTTTTTCTTACTTTGATGATTACTATTATTTTCTCTTTTCTTATCCTGGAATTTTCCACCATGAATATTTATTCCTTTTGAAAAAAAAAGTTAGGAATCCTCAGTGTTTCTGGAGTTAAAAGACAGCGGATTAGCAGTAGATCTGACTGGTCCCTGATCCCTGGTCTCCTAGTCACCGTTATTCAGGGTCATACAGAGACTCAGAATTTTAGAGCTGGAATTTGGCCTCATCTACTTATTTGACTTGTGAGGAAAGTGAACCTAGACGGACCCAGTGACTGGAGAGGGACACCCTCAGATCAGACAAGGAGGCTTCTGCTACCAGCGCCCCCAGAGTGGGAGTGTAACTGAGGGGTCCCCTGACCATCCCATATGGACACAGTTGGGACTTCTCTTTCCCCTTTTTGTTCCTGGAAAGAAGGCTTCTCACCACATCACTGATGATAAAATAACTCAACGAAAATGTAAACACGTTACGTATACGAAAAGAGCTAGAAGCAAGACGTCAGGGGAGGATTGTCAGAACTATGCTAGTTTACGATCTGGACTCCAGATGCTGGTAGAATGCAGACCAGCAGTGCGGGGTGATGTGTGTTCGTCGCTGAATAAGCCTTGGAGTCACATGTAGCTCACATGCAATAATTACCCCAATTGTCAGCCTTATAAACAAATAAGATGATTCAGCTTAATGAATATATTTCATTTTTGCGTGTTACCAAAGTCAGAAGCAACCGAGGGCTCTTATTTCTAGAAAGGCATTTAAGATATTTATTGTCCACACTGTGTAGTGTGATGAACTTCTCCGTTCACTGCAGGCACAAATAAATGAAGTTTCTCCTAAAATGCAACTTAAGAGCACTAATTATACTCGGTAGAGATGGGGGAGATTATTTTATAACAGTCTACTGAATGTAAGTTTTTGCCTTAAAGCAGAGAGCATGGATTCAGTCCTCAGCGTGAGAGCTGAGCACACATTAGTCTCAGTTGTACTGCAACATTCTTGAACACATTCACATTCCTGGGTACAGCTCTGACTTTTGTCTTTATCTTTCCTTGGAAACTGATAACATCAGAGGAAGAGATAAGCTGCCCTGGAGAGCTGGGCTGTGATGCAGTGTCCAGACCTTTCCAAACCCCTTGTGCAATGGTTTCCTTTGAAGACTCTGTTATGCTAAGTGCTTGCAATGTCTTGTTGTTTGCTTTTCTGGAAGTCAAGTCAGAATTTTTTCATTGTGTAAGCTCCAGGGTGATCTCTATAATGCTTTAGCATTCCTGGTGGAAGGAAAAGCGAAAAGGAAGGACGTGTGTATTTTGGCGTGTGACAGTTTTGTCAGTAATTCATTGACAAGGCTGTAGAGGACCCGAATCCACTTTGACAGGTCTGAATGGAATTCCCTACCAGATCCTGAGGCCTTGAGAGGATTTCAGTACAAACCAAACTTAATGTTCCTGTGTTATCAGTATTGAAGGAGAGTCTTTTGAAAGCCAGGTCTGACATTGTACTTTTACATTCACAACCTCCATTTAACTTCACAAGAAGTCTCAGTGGGAAGTACTGTACTCCCTCTTTAAAGAGGCCACCGCAGAGGCTTGGGGAGGTTAAGTGGCATTGAGATTCAGACCTCAGGTGGCTGAACGAACCACTAACCACAGTGCAATGAAAAGGATAACGAAGGCAATACCGAGCCCAGCCCCCTCACTGTCCCCACGAAAAATGACATCCTGGGGTATATTTATTTTATTATGTAAATGAACTTGATAAAATGTGGTGCCATAAAATACAATGCCTCCAGCCCTATCATATAGTGAATAAACTCTATAAATTCAGCAAACAGCTCCAGGTGTTGAGCCTATTGGTTTTGTTTTTAAAAGCAATGAACCTTCTTAATCCTGAGACTTCCCCTAAGCCAAGGCTCTGAGGACAAAAGAAAAGGTTGTGACTGCAAAGGCAGGGACTCAGTTGCCTCATTCTGACAACTACCTGCTAGAACCTTGGATTTGGGTGGCCACAGTCCCTCTGCAGCCTGGCTTCAGGAGGGAACCATCACTCCCCACCAAGACTTCCCAAGATGAGGGGAACACATTTTTCTGACTACAAAATTGCTTGTTTTGAATATGACTGTGTCTAGGCCTGTGCCTTCAGCTCCCGTCTAAAGTCCCTGAAAGAATGACAGCTGTTCCCTTTCCAAACTGATTTTAAAAGCCTGAAAAATCCAGTGCCCTGTTGGACTCGGATAAAATTCATCTCGTTTCGTCACCTATTTCTAATCCTGTCATTTCTAGTAGGCCCTTCTGGGTCTAGCGCAGAAGTGGCCAAGTATAGTACAGAATGCTCTTTCTCACTCCTGCTGAGCATGAGGGCCCTGCTTCCCTCCCTGGCTTACAGGGCACAGGCAAGAAAGATTTGCTGAATGAGTGAATCAGGCCCAGGCAGCACTGAGATGCAGAGGAGCCCAGCGGGCAGCTGTCCTAGGCTGTCCTGCCATTTATTCACTCTGTCTCAGCTAGAGCACTCGCCCCTCCTCCCCAGGAGCCAGTCTCAGACCTCCCTGGGTCTCCAGGGCGTGTCTTTCCCTCATACCCCAAACCTAGATGTAACTTAACATTTACAAAACCGAAGAAAGAGGCCAGATAAAACTTTACTTGGTAAGTTAATAGGACAGTCATCTAGTCTCTTCAATTGAATTGAAAATCTTGGTGAAGTTTTTCATTTCATTTTTTAAAGGAAAGGTGCAGACAGAAATGAGGGCAAGTAGGCAGGCAGGCAAGCAGAAGAAAAGCACTGCATTTTATTTTTATTTAGTTGTTCACCTTGGTGGTTTCCCCAGCTCTGGGAGATGAACCCGGGTACCCAGGTCTTAGGGATATGTGTGGGCTGTGCTCCTCCAGAGGCAGCTGAGCAAACGACTACTCCACCAGGGTACACTGAATTTTCATGGTCATCCCAAACCTATTTCTACTGAAGGACTTGCTGTAATAAAGAATTTATCAAAACCTAGCAGTGCTGGCAGCTACAAAGACATGTCCTTTCTTGCCACTGGGTGAGCATGAGGTGACATGAATGGAAACCCTAGATAGTAGCCGTGATGAACAAGATCATCAGCGCTGAGCCCCTCCACCACAGTTGCTGTCTCCTAGAAAACAGACAACTTACTGTGGAAGAGAAGAGAAAAGGAGTCCAGTAAGAAAGGTCCTGTGACACATGCCAGATTTGTCACCAGAATGTAGGTCTCACTGACAGCAGAGTAGATTTGGAAGTCACCTGCCCTCCTGAATGACATAGATACTGTCCGGCCAGGCTACGCAGGGGAGGAGCCAGAGATACAGCGTCCCCCTCATGCCGTCCAGGGTAGGGTGCCCACGGCACCCCCATCAGATAGCGACGCCCAAATACGAGGCCAAGTAAATTGCCAGGTGAAGAAAGGCTGTCCCTTGCGACGTGAGGGACACCGCTCTAATGCAGTCAAGCGCTCTGACTTCTGTTTCAGGCCACATACACCTGCTGGCTTCCTGTGGCTTTATGGAAGCAGCCCTGTGTGTGGCCCAGACATTTTGGTTTCCGGCCCCACATTTAGAGTCCAGCATATCATGGAAGCTCAAGGGCAAGACAGCAAGTGAAAGACCGAAGGGACCCACTCCCAAGTGACGAGTAGCTGCGAGGCGGGTTGTCGCTCCTGAGCTCAGAGGTAATGGTTTCCTCGCAAGGGCCATTCCATCTTGCCTTGAGCCACGGTGAGTGGATTTTTTTCCCCTTCGTGAACTTTGAGGTGAATTAAGTGGTCCCCGTTTCTCCCAATTTCCTGGAGTGCTGGCTGGCTCAGGAGGTCACTGACTTTGGGATATTTGCCTGACTCACTGGGTCAGAGGACAGTGGGGTTTGAGCTGGACCTCCGTCTTCTCCTACCTCCCTTGTACTTGGTAACACTCACTGTTCTCTCAGTTAATTTTGGCAGGAAAATGTCAAGCTCACTCTTTTAAGATGAAGCAAATCCGTTTCACAATCCTTGGCTTTGGGGGAAAACCGGAGAAGGCCACACGGCTGTGTGAGGGAGAGAAGTCGGCTAATGGGTGGTCAGGAAGCGACGGGGTGGCAGCTGTGGGACGTGACCCTGTGGTGTCTCACCAGCGGCCTTTTCTGTGTGCAGCGGAGTCACTGGCTTTCCCGCTGTGGGCACAGTGATGTCACTCCATAGAAATTTGGCTTCAGAAGGCTGGTACAGGTCACTTGGCGACACGGACCAGCATGGAGCCCCGAGGGCTATGTGGGTGGCCCCAGGTGGCCAGCACACTCCCTGGAGCAGCCGCTGTCCGGCTTCCACCCTGCCGCCTGTCCCCTGTTCTGAAGCCAGAGACACCCCCCCCCAGGACATGGTAGGTGGATGTCAGGCTAGGTCAGAGAATAGTGCTAGGAAAGATCTGAGAGGGCAGGACCCTGGAGGACTTTGTCCCAACAGGGTTCCCGGGACGTGACCTTTGAAGGGACACCCACAGGCGGGCTGGAGGTGGAGTGGGCCCAGTCAGGAAACACCTTGACCTGTATGGAGGACAGGTGGAGGCATTTGGAGTTTATCACAAGGGCCAGAGGACGCTGTCAGGACCGGTCGCAGATTGGATGTGCACCTTGAAAAGCCTCTGGGCAGCGGGGGGCCAGCAGGCTGGGAGGCGTCTCCAGAGAGGCAGGACTCGGGGGCGGCTTCCATGAGGGCTGAGAGACAGGCAGGGACGCCGCCTGGATTTCTGACGCGTGAGACTGGACCGGGGAGGAAGAAGGGGCGTCACAGCGCACAACAGCTTCCTGTCAGCACTGATGTCCCAGAGTCTCCACAGTCACCGTCCCGCGGGCTCCGCTGCTGCCCCACTGCGCCGCAGAGAAGACAGGTGCAGAAGGTGGTTGTCTGAGATTGCCCCGCCGCCGGGTCCCGGGGGAGCCTTTACATCTGTGTGTGCAGACACATGCGACTTACATATACACCTCTCATGCCCGGGGAGGCACATCCCAGAACTTAACAGGCTCTGCATGTAAAGGATATGCATGTATATGTATATACCAGGTATCTCTAAGAGGTTTAATATGTGTATATATGAAGACAGAGAACACAGCTCGTAAGTGCTGGAGCTCAGACAGCCTCATCTTTCTGTGTCTCAGTTTTCTCATATTCGTCATGGGGCTATATACATAGATAACATGCATGTGATGTGTGTGTATACATGTGAGAGATATGCATTCATCAGTGAGTGTTTATAAATTCACAAGCATCGGCTACGGCCGCCCTGCATGCACTGTTGGCTCCTGGCCTCTGCTGAGCTCCAGATCCCACACCGGGGAGTAAAGCAGATGTGGACCCTGCCGTCTGGCGTGCAGCCTAGTGGGCAGGACAGACACACATAGACACACACTCATCTGGCTTGGCTGGGACTGTCAGGGACTGCAGGTCAGCCTAGGACCCGTAGACTGAAGAGTTAGAATGCTGACTCTTGCCTGAAGCTTGGATGGACCAATGGGGGAGACACACGTGCTGCCTCAGCCACGGGACACGTCCCAGATGTTCTCTGAGGTTCCGCGGCATCCCTCTGAGTTGGGCCGTAAACAGGCCTGGTGCCGATTTTGCCAGTGGCAGGGCGGGGGACTGCCAGTCCCAGGAGAGCGAGCAGGGTCACTGGGCCCCCATGGGAAGGAGCAGCAGTTTCAGGGTTGGTCACGGGGCAGTCCCTTAGGTCTGGCTGCCTCCGGGCAGGAGTCTGGCCTTGTGCAGGTCGCATCCAGCTCCCAGTTCTCTACTATATATAGTAAAGAACTTACATAAGTGCTATTAAAAAAGACGGCACAGAGGAAAAGAGGATGCCAACTGAATTTTTTCCACTAAAGCTCATTTTTAACAGATGTGTTTTCTGTTTCTGTAATGACAGCACCCGGGGCCGGCTCCCAGGTCGGGAGGGAAGTGGCCCCGAGACAGCGCTGTGTCCACGGTCAGCACACAGCACTGCTGTCTTCGTTTGTGCTGCGTGCCCTCCCCGCCCCGCTCCCAGAACCCGGAGTATGTGGGAAGGGGTGATGAGGAAGCATGAAAACGGTGCTAAAATGATTTAGGCTCAACTTTACGGTGTGCTTGGGGAAGCGGTGGAAAGGAGCGCTGAGTTCAGCAGGTGGGCGGCGGACGTCTAGCAGTTAGATCTATTAGAAGACAAATGGCCATGGACGCAGGCGATGTCGCCTGAGACCCTCGCTCCAGGCGGTGCACCGGCTCCTTGGAGTCTTCCGTCAGTGGGTTCGTGAGCAAGACTCCCGGCACGTGGGGGACCGCTGCGTTAGGCTGGGGGAGTTCTCGAGGAGACCTGCTGTCAGTCTGCCGTGCAGGGCCCTTGACGGAAGCAGCGAGGACCCCCCAAGAACCCACTGAAGCTGTGCTGCCCAGAAGTGATTCGGGTATATTTGATTTTCTTCAGGGTTAGCTTGGACCCAGTGGGAGCCTCCTTCCTTGTCTGCCAGCCAGTCTTCTCTCCACCCCCCTCTGAAGAAGCCATGCCTCACTGTCCATGCTTCCATGGACTTCTGATTAATCTGCTTTTGTGAGTGAAGCAAAGTGCAAAATGAGCCTGTCAGAAGTCTCTCTCTCCCTCTCTCTCGCTCTCGCTCTCTCTCTCTCGCTCTCGCTCTCGCTCTCGCTCTCTCTCACACACACACACACACACAAACACACAGTAGCTTCATATCCCCATAGGACATCGCCGTCACGACTCATTGCCTCTCAGGATTGTTTGTTTATAAATTGATCATTTTGGAATGTGGTGCTAACTTTGCCCAATTACACCATTGTGGACTTTCTATTTACATCATTTGTTTTCCAAGTCCTTTTGATTTCTCGTGAAAACAGTCCTGTCAAGATGAAAGGAAGAAATAGTGGGTAGAACCAACAAACAGATGAATAACCCTGTTTGTATCCACAGAAAGGTCCTTGTTTAACAAAGAGTTTTGCTCTGAGTCTGACTTCATAGATCTTAACTTCCACACAAAGAAATCTAGAGAGGTTGCACAACAAGTTTATTACATGATATTAAAACATGGTTTTATTTTCTTCTGGTGTTACTGATGGAGATAGAATCAGTGTATGTTATAACACTAGATAAAGGTGTGCAGCGCAGTGTGTTCACGGTGAAAGTGACTGCCGCAGTAGGTCCAGTTAACGTCCATCAAGTCATGGAGTCAAGGACATGTATCGCCATCTCCTCTTTCAGCAACTTTCAGCTACGTAGTTCACTTAATGACATCACCACGCAGCACCTCACATCCTCATGACTGACTAAGCTTGTAACCGGAAACGTGTGCTTTGTGACCCCCTTCTCCCGCTGTCCTCCCTCCTCAACCCCCACATTTGACAGCCACCATCTGTCTGTTTCTGAGTTTGGTTTTGGTCCCTCGTAGAAGTGAGGTCATAGGGTATTTGTCTCTCTGTGTCTAACTTACTTCACTTAGGATAGTGCCCTCAGATCCATGCAGGTTCCCCCAGGTGTCAAGCCTTCCTTTTTATCTGATCATGGGCTGCAGAATGATACTTCAGTCAACAGGGACCTTGCAGATGATGGCGGTCCCAATACACAGCCTACGTGAGCAGACCTTTACCATCCAGGTTTGCGTAATGACACTGTGACGGTCACGCAGTGACAGATTGCCTGAGAATGCACTTCTTAGAATGTGTTCCATTGGTTCAGCAATGCATGACGTATTTCCACATTTTCTTTATCTTTTTACTCCATCGATGGGTACTTAAGTTGTTTCAGCAAATAACGCTGCCCTGAACATGGGGGTGCAGAGATCTCTTTGAGATGGTGATTTCTTTTCCTCTGCATCAGCCCAGAAGGAGGATTGCTGGGTTATCTGGTGGATTTGTTTTTCTAGCTTTTTGAGAAAACTCTATACTGTTTTCCACGTGTCAGCATTTATTCACGTTCCCACCAAGAGTGCACATACTGTTTCAACATTTGTTTCCCTTTTCCCACATCCTCACCAACATTGGTTATTTCTTGTCTTTTTCATGAAAGCCATTCTCATGGGTGTGGGGTGACATCTCATTAATGATTGATTAGTGGCATTTAGTACCTTTTTATTTGCCTGTTGGCCACCTATCTAGGTTTGCTTTGGAAAAATGTCTGTGCAGATCCTTGGCCCATTTTTTAAAATTGGATTGTTTTGTTGTTGGTTTTTGTTGTTTGTTTTGTAGTTCAGTTGTTTGAGTTCTTTATATGTTTTGGATCGTAACCCTTTACCAGATTAATGATCAGCAGAGATTTTTCTCCCCTTCCATAGGTTATCTTTTCATGTTATTGATGATTTCCTTTGCTGTGTGGAAGTTTTTTAATATGATGCAGTTCTACTTGTTAATTTTTGTTCCAGTTGCCATGTTAATGGATTACTACTGTAGTACCTCCTTATCCTTGATTCTATCTTCCAAGGCTTCAGTTCCCCAAAAACGTGGTCCAACAGTATTATGTACAAGAAGCTGTTTTGAGAGAAAGACCACATTCACATTAATTTATTATAGTGTTTTGTTGTATTTTATTGTAATTGTTATTAATCTCTTATTGTAGCTAATTTATAAATTGAAATTTATCCTAGGTATGTATAGATAGGAAAAAAAAATGGTATAGAGGGAGTTCAGTGCTACCCACAGTTTCAAGCATCCGTGAAGGGGTCTTCAGCTGTGGTAATAACAGCTTTCCCTAAACTGAGCAGAAACTGTGACTCTAAAGGAGGAGGCAGGCACTGCCACAGGCTCACATTAATTCCATGGGGGTCACATACAGTGTCCTCTGCACCAGGACCGGCAGGCCGGCATCTGTTAAAGCAATCTCCATACCCACCCATAAACTTATATTAGCTGAATTCCAGGTATATGCTACTGTTTGAATAAAAGGAATGTAAGAGCCTGGGCCTGGTGTCCTTTGTTCTTTTCAAGATTAAACAGGATGATTATTAGTCTTGGAAGTATGGGGAAGAATGAGTCACAAGCTAGGACCTAGATTTGATTAAATACCTGGAAGAGGACAGTCAGCGGTCACAGACCTGAGATGGAGTCGAGTCACTCTTTCATAGAGTCTTGGAATGTCACCTCTGGGGGTAAGGCAGGACTATTAAACGGTGACAACAAAAAAGATGACTCAGACTTACCTAATAAACATCACATTGAGGACTGTTTCAGGAGACTAAGAGGGATCTTTCTTAGCTTATTAAGCTTGACATCACTGTCTTAGGATCAATCAAATAGAAAACATCTTGGTCAGAACCCCTGTTGCAATTGTGATAAATCCAGAGCTTCAGGTTTCTCCTCTGCCTGTTCACCTTACTGCTTGCGTGTATCAAAAATAAAGAGAAAGCAAAAGCTCCAAAACATTCATTGTCTTTCTTAAATGTACCTTCTTAATGCCTTCATAATGTTGTCACTGTTGGGAGAATTAAAATGCCATTGTTACCACGAGCCGATGGATCACCCACTCCGTCCCGACCTGTCACAGCCCTCTGACGAGAGCAGCTCTTTGTTCAGATTTGCTTGTTGAGAATGAAACGCTGATCATTTAGAGCAAAATGTCGGGTTGGAAGAAGTTTTCCTAAGAAGGAAGAATGATGTAATGCTCGCGGAGGGGGCCAGGTCCTCTCGGTTTGTTTTGTTTATATTAGCAGAATTCCAGGGGGAAATGTGCGCGAAGCATGAAGCCTGCTAAAACTATATTTAGCGCAACTAACTTAGCAATACCAGGAGGCTTTTTTTTCCCAACTTACACACTCATCTGTGTACTCGAAGATGTCTTTCTAGGCAGCCTGTTTTTATAAAGTTTGATCAAGCATAAATAACACTTTCATTCTCATTTAATCTTCTACTCTGAGGGTGAAGAAAGTATCTGTTGCAATCTTTAATGTAGCAGGCTTTCGGTGAGATGGTGGTTTTCGGGTCATAAGAGAGGTCTTCGTGAGAAAACCTTGTCTGAGAGGACGGTGTGAATCTTCCAGACTGGACTTGAACCCGGGAGGTCACAGCCAGTACCGCCGCCTTCTGAGGACCTGTGTCCAGCCCCATGTCTGGCACCACTCCGTCCACATCCCCTCCCACCCCCCTGCACGTACTCTGAAGATAATAGTAGTCTGTGAATTGTCAGATAATCCACTAATGTTTTTGTGCTTTTGGATAAGACTCTTACTTGAACATATTTATAAATTGGAGGGAAAAATCAAACTTGTAGCCTTATGTAAACATAAAGCCTCGGCTTTGTGATGTGGTCACTTGGGGATGTGTTACGTCACGTTTGCTCTTGTTCTCTTCCGTTACGTTTCGTGGGACAATTCAGTCCATCAGCCCTACGCTTGCGGGCACTGGCACAGCTTGTCCCTGTGCCCGGTGGCTGCCTGGGCTCCTGCAGCGGGCAGGGTGCACTCCTGTCTGCGCAGCGCTCTGCTGCCAACCAAGCAGGAGGCCCCGGTGGAATCAGTCTCCTTCAGTGCCCGCAGGACAGAGCTCGGCAGGGCGGTGGAGCGAGGGTGACAGTGTCACTCAGGCGTAGGAGTGAACGTCTTCACAGAGCAGATCGAGAAACACTGTCAGAGAATCATTTCTGATAGCACTTGCTGGAAGTCAGCAAATGAGTGACATTGAAGGTCAGCTCTTTGTCACTATCGTGACAAATCCATCATCGCCCTCCCGCTGCAGAATCGGCTTCTTAGAGCCCAAGGCCTTAGAGTCTGAGGCTCTATGACATGGTTCCTGCTCCATGGAGCCCCTCGTGGGTGATTCATAGAAGAGATAGTGACCCTCCAGGGAGGAAGGGAGGTGAACTTTAAAACCAGACACCCCACACCCCCAGCATAGTCTGGAAGAAATGGAACACAAATCCAAACATAGGCCACATGGCAGTTTTAATTTTAATCATATATTTTATTTAACCCAATATATTAAAAGCATTGTTCCAACATATAAGCAATATAAACATTATTAGTGAGATCTGCTTAGTCTTTTTTCCACTCAAGCTTCAACATCTGGTGTGTATTTTATCCTTCACAGCACATCTCGACTTGGATGAGCCACATTTCAAGTGCTCAGCAGCACAGGTGGCCAGCTCTGGACAGCACAGGTCTAGAGGAGATCAAATTAGGGGCACTCACACCGTCACACTGCAGTGTGGCAGAAACGGTGTTAACTGTTCTCAGTGCCAGTCAGCTGCTTTCATAGCTGAAAACTGATGCAGAATCTACCAGCCTGGAGCAGGAGTAGGAGGCACCCCTGGAGAAGAAATGGAGATCCATCAGTGGAAAGGCGCTGTGTGGCCTGACCCCCAGGCACTGACCTCTGATGGCCTAGGGTTCCTGGGGTGGAGGACTGGGCTTTGAGACAAAGTGTTAAGATATACATAAATGCAGTTATTCCCTGGTGACGGCTGTAAGCACACAAGAGGATCGGGAGGTACCAGGATGTGGGCGCGCTCTTCCTGAGCACCTGGGTATGAAATGGGTTCTTTAGGAAGCCAGTCGGGCTGTGTGGTGTACAAAGTGTGGTTGGTTCAGCCTGAGGCAAATCCTTCCTAGGATTATCAAAGTGACTAAAGAGATCTTCATTTTTCTTCAAAAGAGATTTTCTTTTCTTTTTAAAGGAAAAGGCAGGTAGGAATGAAGGTGAGCAGGCAGAGAGAGGAGGAAGAAGCACTTTATTCAGTTTTGTTGTTCATCTTGGTGGTTCCACCAGCCCCCGGACGTGAACCTAGGACTCTAGGATATATGTGGACTGCACCCAACCCCTACTCCACCAGAGTGTGCCAAGAATGTCATGATTTAGAAACACCAATACCCAAAGAAATAGAAGCAGCTAAAGGAGCTGGTTTCCATGCAATTCAGGTGACATTTTGGTACCAAGCCCTAGACGATAACGCCTCTCCCTCCAGGGATACAACAGCTGGCGTCCCTTAAAATATGAAGTCTGTCCTACACAATACACAGGAGATGGATCATGTAGGACATTTTTAAAAATTTGTTTTAACCAAGGCAAACAAATTTTCTATATTTGCTTAAGTAGATCTCTAAACTAATTGCTTCTCAACTATATACATGCTCATTGAATGGTGTCAAGTCTGCAGGCCTACACAGAGTAATCGAAAAGAACATATTGAATATGAAGGTCTTATGTTTAAAACTAATTTTTAAAAAGAGCCAGTAGAATTGCCATAGAGTATAGTCATGTCACTTCACGATGTCTAGTGGAGAGAAGCTCTGAGAAATGCGTCACTGGGCTAGAAAAAGTTGCAGATGTCGTCAGGTATAGCTGCCCTCCTGGCCACCGAGACAGTATGTGGGGACCACCGCTGTGAAGTCGACTCGTTGTTGATGAAACATCTTTATGCGACATGTTCTGTGTAGACCAGCTTAGGAGGAAACGTGAGAAATCGTATCATAATCGGTTGATGCCGAGGAGGGGAATTGGACTGGCCGGGGCAGGGGAGGGGAAAGTGAGGTGAAGACAGCCTTTTTTTCCAGTGTCCTTTGTGTCTTGTATTTTGAAAAGCTGCATTTTTTTGTTTTAATGAAGTCTGATTAATCAGTTGCTTTTCCTTTGTGGGTCACTTTTCGCGCCTTATCTAAAAAAAGTTTTGCCTAATTTAGATTCACAAAGATTTTCCTGTTTTCTTCTTGAAATTGTCTGGTTTTAGGTTCTCACTTAAGTTGATTCGCCAGCTCATTTTTGCATGAGGTATGAAGTGTGCATAAGGTTGAGGTTGATTTTTTTGCAAATGGAAACCCAGTAGGATGTTTGTTTTGCATTTTTTTATCGTATGCACTGTATGAAATAGAATTTCATTTCGAAAGAGAGACAAAGAAATATTGTATAGAAAGAGCTGCAGTTACTGGCTAGAACTGTGAGTTCAATTTTAAAAAGGAAACGTTTTATGAGTTACTATACCAGTTTTCAGGAGCTATCTATCATTGTGCTTTAATTCTCTGAGGCAAAAAAAAAACACCTCAACTCTGCCAAAAAGATTATGTTGGTGCCTTGTTTTATAATCAAAACTTGATGGGAGTATTTTGCTGTATGGTAAGAAATAAAAATGTTGTAAGCTGTTTGTCAGGTGCATTTGAAGGAAGTGTTTAGAGCAGTTGGATTAAACGGGGTTATTTCTGTCTCCAGGGGATGGTGGGTATGCTGACGGTTCCCTGGAAATGAAAGGATGTGGGAAATTGCCTTTCCCTGAATTTCTTAGAAAGAACTTCATGTAGAAGATCTCTTCCATGTCCTGTAGGGAAGGAGTGAGGCTGCCCCCTCCGAGACGTATGTAATGCCATCAATAGATGGTCATCACAGTAGATGGTCCCCTCCCAAGAGGAAATGGGTCATGTATGTTCCCTTTTGTTGGCGTCACTCGGAGAGCTCCCACACCTCCTCTCCCTTTCCCAGAGTTGGAGCTAGCGTCTCCAGATAGTGATAAATGAACCATGACTATTGGCTTGAAGAGGCACTTTCCTTTAGCGAGCTCCTTAGCCAGGCTGCGGCTCTTCCACCAAAGTGCAGGAATGAGGTGTTTTGGGAGAGGGCTGTCCAGCCCTTCTTCCTCCTCTAGTTTGGGACCATTTTAGTGATCAACTGAAGAGTCAGAAGTGTTCAAGCCTCAAGTCTGTCCTGGGGAGAACTAGAGCAGAACGAATTTAGTAACTGGGCCCAGTGAGCTTGTCAATAACGCCCACCCATTCCCAGGCGGCAAGTACAGCCCCACAGGGCCAGAGGCCACCTCACGAGGGAGGAGCGGAGCCCCCTGCCTGCAGGGGACACTGCCTGGGAAAGTGGAGAGGAGCTGATGGAGCCTGCCCAGATCCACCTCCTGTGCTCACCAAAAGGGAGGACCCAGGCCCAGGGCCCTCGTGCTGAAACCTGGGGAAGGGTGGCGTGTCCCCTTCAGTGTCTTAATGTCAGGCTGATAGTACGAGGAGCCATTTCAGAAGATGATTGCCTGGCGCTCTTGAAGGTCAAATAAATTGGTCTGTTCGGTCATTAACATTTATCATAAATAACTGTAATGCCTTCTCTCTTACTTTGACTTTTTATAAATTATTTACCATGTATTTTAGAACTCAAATGTCCACAGCAAGAAAAAGAATCATGTTCCATCCCTAACTTTTATGTTTCTGTATTAAAACTGCTGTGCTCCTCTTGTCTTACTGGTGGTGGTTTGCTGGTAGGAATTTCCTGTGCTTCCAGAAGTAGAGACGTGCTTGTCTCTACCGCAAGCACAGTCAAGGCAGAAGATTACGCTAAAAGGTCAAGTTAAGAATAAATGAGTGATTGAATAGACGCGTGACCCTCAAACACAGATCGAAGCGGAGTGACCCACCTACACTCAGATTTTCGTATAAACCGATGATGTAAACCTTCAGTACCAGTACATCCAGTTCAGGACCGTGAGGGTATTTCTCTTCCTCAGGAGTTGCTTAATCACATTTTCTCTCCTGTAGTTTTATTGTAAGAATACGATATATAACATATCAAATATGGGTTGATTTTTCCGCAAGGCTTCTAGTCATCAACAGGCCATTAGTACTTACTCTGCATTGATTGTTGATTGGGGTGGGGGGTGTCCCTCACCCTTGTGTTACTTAGAGGTCAGTTGCACTGTCATTTTTACCCAGGACTGTCGTTTTATAATACTGTCGTATTTCAGATTGAAAATACGCATCTTGGATGCCCCTCCGTCGTGTCGCACGTCTGGGTGTCTGCACTGCAGCCACGTGATGCAGCAGCGCTCCTGGCAGGGAAACTTGGACAGTCCACTGCACTGTTCTGAGTGTGTTCTAGGGCTCTGTCCTCGCTCCGAGGAAGGGAAGGAGCCCTTGTTGGACACTGATCTGGAACCTGTCTTTTCCTTTCTTCTTTGGGATGTTTACCTGGGTTCTCATTAGAAATGACGATTTGGTTTACTTGCTAGTGAAAGACGTTCCCACCTTGATGTCGTCTCTCGAGAGTCTAAGAAAAAACTCCTGGTTCGGTAGGGACGCTCTGTGGGTGGTCTCCTGTCTGGAAGTCTGCCAGGCTCCCCCTGTACCCCACCGTGCCCCCCTCCTGTGTACCCCTGCACGGATTTACACCCGCCGAGCGGCTTTCCCCATTCTTGGTTTTAAATGAAAATTTAAACAATCGCATCCAGGTGTAGAAACTACTTAAGACCAGCAGACGCTCACCGTCTCACGGTACAGTCGTGGGACCGCAGTGCTCTGCAGCAGACGCCACCCTTTACCTCCTTCGGCAAAGAGGAGTGCAGTCTGGCAAGATAAGCTCCGTGTTACAGCTGTATGTTTTCTAAAGTTTTCTTCTTTCAAAGGCATTTCAAGATGCGGCCAGGCTTGGGTCATCTTGAAGATGGTCATAAATGCCGTATCACAGAAAACGCCATTTGATAGAATGCCAGATAAGTGACTCTTGACTATACACGGTCACAGATTGTTGGAAAGTTCACGAGCTGTGATGAATTTCTCCCATTTATTTTTTTTCCTTAGGAGTAATTCCATTAAATAACTGGGTTGTTTTATCTCAGAATTATTTTAGTGGCGTTAGTCATTTCTCAGGGAGGAAAGCTCATATATTACAGTTCTTCCCAGGACACAGTTGGATAGACTTCCCGTAGGGCTGGAAGGCTGGGTCGACCGCCTGAGGGGAGGCCTGCCAGCACCGCCAGCACGGCGGCTCATCCTCTGGCCTCTGAAGAATGTCTAGGTCACGTGGTCAAAAGCTGAGAAGGGTCAGAGCCATTGGAAAATTTGTAATATTCTTTTCCATGGTCACAAGTCTCTTAATTCATGCTGCTACGCTTTGTCTCTTGAGCTTGCCAAAAGACATTTTTTAGCTGTTTTTTTCAAGACCCTTGTCCCTCGCTGGATAGAGGTTGGAATGGGAGGCCGATGCTCAGGCAAAGCCTGTGTGCACACGTGGAACCCTTGGCTTATGTATCTGGGCTGCTCACATTTTTACTTATTTATGATCTTAAATAGTTATTTCTTTCCATAGTCCTTGGTCTTGAACCCAGGTCCTTGGGCTTTGCATGGCCTGCACCTTAGTGGCTCAGCCACAGAGACAAGTCTTGGCCATTAAATTTTAATTAGCCATGACTGACCTTTCCAAGAAAATCAGTTTCTCAGTGTCCCCAAGTCCAATGTGCATTCCTTTCATGTACTTACCCTTGCGAGATGGAAATACATAGAGAACGTTATTGGCAGCTTATTATTTATTCAGAAATGTCCAGCTCCTCTGTGACAGGCCTATATACTAGAAATCTAAAAAGTCATCTTTATGAGTTACCGGCATGTGAAAGATAACAATTTTTTAATTCCCACATTTTTAGTGAGGCGGTCTCTCCAGAGATGGAATAACAAATTAGTAAACTTCAGATTGTTTGATTTTCAAAAAATAGACAGTGGATCCCATATAGGTTAGAAGGAACTTCAAAGAATATTGAAAGGGGCTATTTTTAAATGGTCTCACTTTATTTCGCAGATTTGAAGAAGCTCAGAGTTCTCAGTCAAGGCCACACAATAGAATTGATGGTGTTTCTGCCTCAGGAGACACTCAGGAGGCCAGTGGCAGGAAATACGAGGAAATTAGCTGTGATTTCAGACAGAAAACCTTTATTTAAAAAAGAGAGAGAAGACAGAGTCATGAAGGCAGACAGGCAGTACGCAGGAAGGGAAAGAGAGGAAGGAAGTGTTCTCTTGATTCGTTGGTCCCCCCGGCCCTGCATCGGGACCCCCATCCTGTATGTGGGCCGCACCCCAGGCGCAGGCTCGACATTGGAGCCACCGGGGTGTACCCCAAAACCATGTTTAAGAGTTTGGTTCTAATATGATTCAGTTTGTTTTATTTAACAAGCATCTTCAAAGAGGAGGGGGAATTACAGAATTCTTAAGTGTGTGGGAACTTCCGTGCTTTGCAACTCCGTGGGGGTATTTACCACTATTGTGTACACATCTCACGATCTTTTCCAGAAGTCGTGTCACTTCTCACTTGTAAAATTTGCATTGAGAATCTTTGCTGAATCTTCCTCCTGCTCCTCAGCTGCATTCACGGACTTGCGGTGCAGACCTGTGTGTCGATGATGTTTCGTGAGTGGAGACCCAGCACTGAGCAGTGTCAGTGTGTAATGTGTCCGCTGGTGACGCATATACTGCGAAAAGAAATTCTGGGAGC
This sequence comes from Solenodon paradoxus, assembly GCA_004363575.1. NCBI lineage: Eukaryota > Metazoa > Chordata > Mammalia > Eulipotyphla > Solenodontidae > Solenodon > Solenodon paradoxus. Next base: position 184,925 of record RJWH01001989.1, on the reverse strand, counting down.
AGTTTTTTTAGAGGCAGTCTTTTAAATTCCGTAGTTATTTTGGCTGTTGCCCCCTTGGCCCCGGGTGGTGAACCCAGATCCTTGGAATGTGTGTGGACTGTGCTGCAGTGCACCAGTCCTCTGGGCCACCCGGACGCCCCAGGAGCACATTTTGTATTTTAGATTCAAATCAATTCCTTCAAGTGTTTTTTTTGTTTTTGTTTTTTTTTAAGAGGCAGGCAGGAATGAAGGCAGACAGGCAGAAGGAAGAGAAAGGAGGAAGGAGCATTTTTATAGATTTAGTGGTTCATTTTTTAAATTGTTCCCCTGAGTCGTGAACCTGAGTCCTTGGCCTGTATGTGGACTGCTTTCCAGCCATGGACTGAACCCCTGAGTCGCCAGGGCACACCACTTTGTGTTTTTATAGATTCTCCAATAAATAAAAGTTTACAGAGCCTCGCACAGGAGCCAGAAACTTGAGCAGCTAAAACTATGCATATGGAATGTCTTCAGGACCAGGCAGGCTATCTCCACAGGTCACTGTTGAGAGCTCCCTTGAAGAGGCTCTGTCTCAGGAACAAAGAAACAAGAGACAGGGTGATGGAGGTGGAACCAGCTTGTGTGGAAGCCACACTGAGGTCCTCTGTGGCTGAGGACTCTCGGCGTAGATGGGGTTCTAGGTCAGTGCTGCTGCTTTGATGAGAGACACCTTAACGTGGTCATGTGCCAGGTTGCAGTTGAAATCCCATCTCCACTGCATCCCAGCTCTGTCACCTGAGCGACTTACCACCTTTGTGCCTCATTTCCTCATCTGTAAAGTGAGATAAGAGGCCTCTTTTGTGAAGATTAAATGAGTCTATATAGGTAAACACTTGAAGCATATCAGCTTGGAACATAGTAGTGCTTGGTGATGTTTGGCTCTGATCAGTGTAGAGACTGACGAATGGTGGTCATAGTCCTGGCTGATGAGATCCAGTGGCGGGGCCTCCCTGGGACTTCAGTGCAGGGAGGGAACAGCCCAGGCGTCGGGGAGAGTCCCTTACTGTCCAAGCCCTGCTGTGACGTGACCTTTAACGTGTTAAGCTTCTGGAGAGGTGTATGGTTTTAAGAATCTATTTCTAATTTACACATTTTAGGGCGTGTGTATATATAACTATATTCTTAGGTGTGTGGTTTTAAATATTCAAATTACTAGTATAGAAGTCTAGAAAATGCAAAGATAGAAGTCTTCCTCTGCCTTGTACCAGTCTCTCAGTGAGCCATTGACTTTTAGTCCTTCTGGTAGTCTCTTTTACAACTTTATGAAGAATATATATATATATATATATATATATATATATATATCCATTTACTAATTTATCATTGAGTGTTTGCTCTTCTTACCAGCAAGATGTTCTTGTCAGGCCTTTGGTAAAAAATAGCTGATAGCTTTGTGCTGTGCTGAATTTCTGTCTCTATTTCCTTTTCCATATCTGTAAAATAAGGAAATTACACAGGTTGGTCTCCAAGGCTACTTTCTTAAAAGTATTAAAGAGCATTTGAACTAACTTAAGTCCAAAAAGAAACAAAGGGAACACAGAGATAAAACTGGTCTGAGAGTTATCTGGATTTGAGTGCTGAAATAGCATCTCAGTTTTAACTGTCTCTCCTTTCATCTCAACCTGGCTTCTTCTGTGTGCTAACTCCTTTTTGTAGACTGTCCCATGGAGGCCAGCGACTCTGGGGGCATCTCCCCTTTTAGCCAGCTAAGGACAAAGAAACACATTTCCCTCTCATCTTGAGTCTGAGAGATCTTGATTGACCTGGCCTGACCTGGGCATTCATTTACCCTTGGATGGTTTGCTGAAGCCATACTATGATTAGCTAGTTCTGGGGCAGAGCTCTCGCCGTGACCACCCCAGATTGGGGGACTAGGACCAGCAGATGCACACGAAATAGGGAAGAAAGAAGGAGATCTAGAAAGGAAGGGAGGAATGTTTTTACCATATGTAGGGAAGAATAGTAAATAATGAAAACAGATGTGCACGCCCCTTGGAGTTTCAGGAAGTTGATTTTAAGAAGGAACTCACTGACTTCTCTGCCTATCATCACTTGCTTTTATGAATGCTTACTGCCATGTCACCAGCCAATGGTCTAGCTCTCCCTCAGAAATAAAGCATGACCCCCACCTACACATTCTGTAACTTAGTCTCAGCCGGGACGAATTCTGGGCAGCATTTCCACAGAGCTTGGGAAAAAACATGGCGCTCCAGGCAGACAGCAATGCTGCCAATTCAGCCCCACACGGGCTTGAAACAGCCTGCAAGTCACCTTCCATCTGGCCTACTGCTCAGTGCACACAGGGAACCGGGTCCTCCTCCTCAGCAGGGACTGACATCGCTCTCTGAGGAGATAGTCTTGGGAAAGTGGTTTGTGGAACTCTGCAGTGGTGCTCAGAGAACTGCCTCAAGGCGCCTGTGAATCTCACCAAGACCTGAAAATATCCCAGGGGCACATTTCCTCAAGGTAAACATAAACTTCAGGCATGTTTTGACTGATAACCAAATAAAATGGAAAATGGGCACTGGTACAGGCCCGCCCGGAACGTGAGGCAGTGCCTGGCATTCAGAGACCCAAATTAGGAGCTGCGCCTCCAGGTTCACAGATGTCCTCCTTCTGGGAGGGTTGTTCCGTGTTCTAGACAGGAGCCAGCCAGAGAGAGAAGTACTGTCATTATTTTAAGAGTTCCAGTAGTGTCCCTTTCCAGATTCCACATGAAAGGGCTCTGGCCCTCTTCACAGGGATTTAGTGGCAGCTCTGTGCTAGGCATTGTGGGTGTCTCCAAGAGGACTCGGGCACAGCCTGGCTCTGAGATCTGCTGGTGGGTGTGACTTGACAGTGTCACTGCCCAACAGCAAAGTGTCCTGCCGGCCATAGGGACCAGTTTGGAGGCAGAGGAAGGAATTTGATGGATGTCTTTAGGGAGGGCTTCAAGAAGAAGGAGATGTTGAAATGGACACAGAAGAAAAAAGACAGCCTCATTAAGTGGAGAGAAATGGAGGGCCCTCCCAAGAGAGAGCGGTTTATGGGGGCTAATGTGGGGCATCCCAGGTAGGGAAGCAAGGACTGGGAGGAGGTTGCGGACTGCCGGTGACAGAGCTGGAGGAAACATGGTGTTCCCTCTCATTCTGGGCCTGTTACCCACGGTCAACCGCAGATGAAAACGTTCCGAGCAATGAAAGGTTTTGAAAGACCATATTCAGGTAACTTATTCAGTAAATTGCTAGACGATAAAAATTAACGATAACATAGAACAAGTATATCTCTTACTGTGCCCGATTTATAGTTAGCTTTTTTGTAGGTTCTATTTGGATAGAGAAAAAGCTTGGAGACGGTTCGATACTGCCCGATATGTGGGGAGGAGACTGATGTACTTTACATTAAATTATTTTTAGAAGGTTTACAAAATCAGGCCACAGGACAAAAATGTTTTGTCATAAAAGAGTGTACTAACAAAACAGAGACTACAAATGGAAGGCAGACAGGCAGCAGGCAAGAAGAGAGGAGGAAGAGGCATTTTATTTTATCTTTATCTGGTGTTCATACTGGTTGTTTGCCCCGACCTGGGACTCGAACCCAGGAAGGTGTGGCCTACGCTTCTTCAGAGGCAGTTGAACTAACACTGCTCCACCAAGGCCTCCTGTTCTCCTTCCTTTATGGGAGAACTTCATAGCGGAACCACATCAGCCCAGTTCCCTCCATGTTTTGAGACATATAAAGCCCCAAACATTTCTCTTAATTTTCGAAATGAACTTGTCTAGAGGTATATCTGTCTTCTGAAAAACAAATATGCAACTATTAACTACATACGTGACAGTTATTCACAGTATAAAAATGTTCTCATAAAAAGATTACTGTGGAATTACTTAATTGTGACTCTCTAATGCCTTTCAAAATCTGTTTTTCAAAAAACGATATTCATTTTTCAGAAACAGTTGAAATAGATGTGAAACAGCAAGTGTCTCAGGTTGATCCATGTATGTGAGCAAGAAACACATACTTGGGTACTTGTTTACAAGTTGCTTGAAAATTGGTGTCTTTATCATGTTTAGTATCACTGGGTTCAAGAGTAAGGGGCATAAAATCAGGCACTTTATTAGGACTTTACAGATAGGACATTATAAATTTCCATTTTAAAGCTGAGACACTGGACCCCAGAGAGGAAAAATAAGTTGTCCAAACTCGCACCGGAGCTGACCCCTTTGAGCGTTTCTCTGCTGGGTGGCTCCTCGTGACTGTAACGACCCGTGTGGCGCTGTGTCGCCTCAGGACACGCAGCTGTGTGGTCCCGAGTACCGTCTAGCTTACTGCAGCACACAGTTTTGTCCTTTAGGGAAATTTCGGGATCTAAACTAAAATTTTTTTTAAAATCGAGCCTCTTAAATGTCAGTGGAGAGGGAGATGTTGAGGCTACAATATTTGGAAGAGGCAGACAAGTAAGAGAATTGCTCTTTTGTTCCTTCAGTAAAACCAAAGCCGTTTGCTGAGTAGGTGTTTATTTCTGTGATCCACACCTTAAACCTACAGAGTCATGATGCCACAGCCCTTCAATAAAATTAATGTCTACAAAGATACACTTTGCCTTGAGAAGTACCATATGTATCACTTAACAATGGGCATACCTGCTGTGAAACGTATAGTTAGGACATTTCACGATGTGCGGACAACACTAGGAGTGGGTTTTATATGCTTTGGGGCCAAGATGAACAAAACAAGACAAAGTTAAATCAGACATTGAGAAATGCAATTAACACAAAATATATGAGACGACAGCCAGGTAAAACGACGCTCGCGCTGCCGTGTCACCAGGCAACAGGAACTGGGGACCGCGTTGTACACGTGGTCAGTTGGCTGACGTGGCTGTAATTCGTGCCCGCACACACGAGCTGCACCGCCGTGGACGTCTTCAGGTCAGCAGCACATCAGCTGCCTTGGACTCGACGCAGACGGGCAACACAGACCCTCAGTGGCAATGGAGCCTTGAAGAAACACTAGCCCTGGGACACCTGTGAAACGCGCCACAATCCTGACTCCGTGGCTGTCATGCCTACAGCTAAATATCTGTTCGTGCTTTTTCCAGCCCGTAAGACTCTCAGAGAAACTTCGTTAGGACCTTGACATCCCTCAGCATCTGCCTCCCAGAGTTTTCTTTGATGTTTCAATTAGAAATGAGGTCACTGATTTTGCCTCCAGCATTGACCAAAAAGACTGGAAAACAGATTTTTCTTCAAAATCGTACTTTGTTAAGAATTAATGCAAACAATTTCAATTGGGAACAGTCCATATTAATTCCTTTTAATGTCCACTAAATTACCATAGTTTTTGTAAGAATCCGCAAGCTAATCTCTTCCTGCTGTGGCCACAGGCCTGTGCAGCAGTAGAAATTTAAATGATTTAAAGCATTTAACTGTGATGTAGAGTGGATGCTTCTAGAACCTGACCTTGCACTCCTCCCCCCACCAGCGCGAAGGCTGAAAGGCCAGAGTTCGCTGTCACTCCGACACAGGTGCTTCAGGACTGTCACTGACACACACATACTTGGTGGACCGGCAAAGGCCCACAGCCTGCCACCTCCACGAGCAGCACCGGCCCTCGAGAGCGGGATCTCACACCTTCTCCAGAAGTCTCTGATCGGGGAGCCAGGGCTCAGGTTCTGAGGAGCAGCTCATGTCAGTGGCGCCCCTTGTCCAAGCCCAGACCTCCCCTGGGCCCCACGAGAGACATGGCTGTCCTCCGTATTCAGGAACGGTGCTGGGAGGATTATGAATGGGTCAGAAGCGCTTCCGCTCTTTCTCATGTTCTTCAAGTAGACATCAGCTCTATGTGTTAGGACATAGAGCTACTGGTTTTCTGCAACAGAGCCAAACGCAGTCCTTCTAAGTGGAAAGGACGAGTCGAATGGAGACAGTGGAGCATGGGTTTCACTCCGGCGCATCTTCCTCCAGCCCCCCGAGAAGCCCTCTGCTCCGCTGCTGCGGCCGGAGGTCTGCCCTGCTGCACTGAAGATCACAGAATGGCACTGCGATCCTGAAATCAGTGTCGTTGTGTAACACATGTCAAACACGGGTCCCCAAGCAGCGGTCCACTTTAATTTGATTTCAGCATTCTCCTCTTTAATGTACTTCAGCAGAAATCCAAATCTTTTTTTTTTTTTTAAGGTACAGGCAGGCCAGAAGAGAGGGGAGGAAGAAGCATTTTATTTTAACTTTAGTGGTTCACACTGCCCGGCTAAGGGTGCTGACGACCAGTCAGGCAGAGAAACTCACTGTTGTCATTGACGGGGATGTGTACCATGTATTTCTGTTTACTGTTTGGTGGTCCTTTGAGGATTCCAAGTCCCCAAACTTGCAAGTGGCTGTAAATTGAGGACCAAGTTGCTCATGGTTCAGAGGGTGTAGAATTGCGACTCTTCATCATGTGATGGCTTTTGTATCTTTCTCTCTCATGCGCACATGCGCACACACACACAATGAAAGAAAGAAAATGAAAATCTACAGCTTATTTATTTTGAAAATGCCAGTGTTTCCCAGCTTCATGATCCCAAGGGTGTTTCCAGGCGATTTCTAAATCCTCCATCTTCACTGGGAGGGGCAGAGGAATAAACGACTTGCAATCCAGACATTGCCCCACAAAGGCATCCTGGGAATTTCCAATTGATATAAAAGTTGTTTTCCAGAAGTCTGCTTTCACATCATTTATTTTGAGCTTGGGCTGCAGTTCCCCAGAGAAGAGTGCCATGTAGCAATAATCACAGACATTTCAGTCAGCATTATTTGCTTACTGAGCACTTTGGAGAGAAGGATGGAGCACAAGGCGCTCCAGCCCCCAACCCTTCAATCCAGATCCTGCCCTTGGGCAAGTTCCATGGCCACCAGCCTCCACCTGCAGGTCCCCGTCTCCCTGTGGGCCACAGCTGCCACGACCTGCAGAGAGAGCTGGGGAAGAGGAAACTCCCCCTACTAGGTAGAACATTCCATGTTTTCAAGGTCCGTTTCATCAGGTAACGTGAGTTCATAGAAAGTAACTGGGATTGATAGGGCGGAACATTTATCCAGCAGTTCTAGGAACTGGCCACTGCTATGTGACCTCATGACAACCCACAGTGGGGACAGCTGGCTGAGGTGGGTCCAAACCAGTGGGTCTGACTGCAGATCTAACCTCGCTCTGCTCTGCTCACCCCATGCTGCCGCCAGGGGGTTCCTGTTCCCCAAGGCTGCTGCAGTCTACAAGCAAGAGAGACTGCATTGGAAAAGGTATCTGGTTCTCCGCCCCTCCCCATGTAACCCTGTCAAATCAAAATCTTCATTTCCTTCAATGTTCTGTAAAAATGGTCTTGTTAGAGGCTGTGCCCAAACCCGGAGGGAGGAGGAGGGGGGATTTCAGTGCTGTAGCAGGGAACCCACTGGGTTCAGATTAACAACTCCCCTCCCACCAAGATCAGCTCATCTTTGCACCCTTCCACCCTAAAAAGAATTAAGTTTGAAGTGAGGTCTTAAATATTTAAACCCATGATCTTGAGGGCCCTGGATATTGTGGCCCCAAGAAGGGAGAAGAGTGAAGAAAGTCCTTAGGAGGAAAGCATGACCACAGATGGATTGACTGATTGATTATTGTTCACCTTGGTTGTCCCCCTCTTCCCAGCCCTGGGACGCAAATCCAGGTCTTTCCCATGTATGTGAACTGCATGCTCTGCTGGAGGCAGCAGACGCAACCACTACTCCACCAAGGCACACCCCTCATTTCTTGTGACATGCCACCTTACTTACTTGAACTATTCATCATGGCTGAAAGCATCCCAGCAGCCTTCATTAACCCCACTTGGGTTAGCAAACTTGGTGGTTCTTTTTAAGCCCAATGAGAAGGCATGATCCCATGGAGAACATCAGAAGCAATTGGGGTGGTCTGGTCTGGTCTCCTTTGAGACTGGCTTCTCAGCAGCCACGCCCTAACCTGGGAAGGTGACGCCTCAAGCAAATACAGGGCGGGACAGGGCTGCCCCACAGTGCTGTGTGCTGAGCCAGGCCAGGCTTAAAAGTACCTTACAGCCCAGTTTCTCACCGCAGTGAGCCAGGCCACCTGAGCTGGGGACCAGTGTCCTTGCAGAGGGCGACACAGGTCACCCCTAGTCCAGTGGCACCTCAGTCCATTGATGAGCTGCATCCCAGGATAGGATGCACTTTGCCAGGGCTGGAAATAGGAGCGTGGAGGCAGGGAGAGGAGGAGCGCCTGCGGATGAGGTGCAGGCCTTCATGGGTGTTTCTCGGAGTGCGTTTCCCGGGCAGTCACCTGTGCTGAAGCCGCCCACACTGCACAGCAGCTGGCTGGGAGATCTGGCAAGGGCCAGACTGCTGCCAAAGACCAAAATTAAGTTTCCATAGGACCCCACAAAGCCCTGGTGGGCGCTGATGCTCTGCACAGATGAAGGAAGGGAACCGTCTTTTCTTTAGACTCAGTTCCTAAGGAAGTGGGTGCGGCGCTCCCCTCATGGATTTACCATAGTCGCCATTTACAGAAGGGAGCAGACCCTTTCTTACTCATTCCCACACCTAGTGATACTCGAAAGCTTACCTTTTTTTTACTTTAGAAACATCAACCCTTCGTATTGCTTTGAATTTCTGAACGCTTGATCTTGAAGGTTACTAAAGACAGATAAGGAAGTTTGGGGGGCTTTTGCTTGTTAATTTTGAAAGGTTGCAGCTGTGCCTGTTACAGAACTGTCCCTGCTTATCTGCTTGTTAGAGTGCCACCTACTGTTCACGTTTGCTGTAACAGCGCTGTTGGGCCCTCTGATGGGAACAGGAAAAAAGCGTTGGTTGTTAAAATTCAGCTAAACAGGAAAGTTTCTGTAGAAAGTAGAGGCAGATTTTTCACTAGTTGCGAGTTGCTTACTATTTCAGAAATCTTGGGGAATTAGAACTGTATTTTTAAAAATTAGTAATTTGTGATTGCCTTTTAGACACCGATGTGCTAGAAGAAAGATGCCATTTGCACGTATTTTAGATCTGGCACGAAGTATCAATATGCATTAAGATTTATATAGATAATTGGCAATTTAGGGTTTGCTGCTAAAATTGTATGTTTTTCGGGAACCAATGGAGAAATTCGAGTGACTCTTCCCGCCAAGAAATCAGTCTGCGGTATTGATTAAATGCAGAGTCGACAGTCCTGAAGCGGGCAGAGTGGGCTTACATCTGCCAAAAATAACAACTCGAGCCTGGGGTTTTTTCCTTGTAGCTTACTCATTCTGCTAGTAATTGTCTTCCAAAACCCGGCTGCAAATGAGAGGACTCAGAACTCTTGTCAGAAGTTTCTTTTTTTTTTAATTGTCGATTTTGTTTTGCTTTAATATTTCTGGTTCTAGTAAATGAAATAGGGCTCCAGAAGGCTGGTCAACTGGTGTGGCTTTTTTGGGGCGACACTTCCAGACCAGGTCTGGTCACACGTGCCCAGGAGCCGCAGGCGCCGCTGCCCAGGAATCTGGGTCCAACCGACGCTCACCGTGTGGTTTGCTCTCCGCAGGGACCCTCTGAAGCTCCAGCAGCTGCAGCAGCAGGTCCGCCTGGAGCAGGAGGCCGCGCTGCCGTCGCCGCCCTTCCCGCCGCCGCCCGTCTGCCTCTCACCCGGCCCGGCCGAGCCCATGAGCGCGCTGGCCCCCCGCGCGGCGCCCGCCGGTCCCGCCGGCGCCTTCAACTACACGCGCCCCAAGCAGTTCATCGCGGCGCAGAACCTGGGCCCCGCGTCGGGCCCCGCCACGCCCGCCTCCAGCCCCAGCTCCTCCAGCCTGCCGTCGCCGCTGTCCCCCTCGCCGCGGGCGCTGGGGCGCGGGCCAGTGCCGCCCTTCGAGGCCGACGGCCCATGGGGCCCATCCTCGCCGTCGCCCCCGCCGCCCCCGCCGCCGGTCTTAAGCCCCACGGCGTCTTTCCCGGTGCCCGACGTCTTCCCGCCGCCGCCGCCGCCGCCTCCGCTGCCCAGCCTGGCCCCGGCCGCCCCCTGCGCCTCGCCCGCCCGCCTCTGCCCCGGCCAGACGCCCGCCGCCTTCCTCAGCGCCCTGCTGCCCTCACAGGCCCCGCCGGTGGCCGTCAACGCCCTGGGCCTGCCCAAGGGTGTCACCCCAGCGTAAGTAACAGCCCCCACCCCACCCCCACGGGCAGCCACGGGCACCCACACCTGCCCGAGCGCCCGCCCAGGACCTGGAACCCCGCCGGAGGCACCAGCAGGTTTCCGTCCACTGTTTTGATGTCCTTATGCAAGTCTGCCAGGTGCTGGGTGCCCAGCGACCCCTGCCGCTCCAGACCGGTTCTTCCTCCTGGTTTTTCCTTCAAAGGAAGGTGCAGGCAGGCAGGGAGAGAAGGAAGAAGCTTTTCTTTTATTGTGCATCTCGGTGGTTCCCCCGGACCCAACCCAGGTCCTGGGCTCTAATGTGGACTGAATCTACCCATCCAGGGGCAGCGGACCCTGCCCTCCACCAGGGCGCGCCAGCACCTTTTCTCCTGCAGGAAACATTCAGGGTTCTCCTAGGAGCTCCGGGGTCTCTGCAGTTGCTGCGATGGCTTAGCCACCGTTTCCTGAGCGTTGCGCAGCGCCGCGCTTGTGCGGCCTCACGTGACACAGGCTCCTAAGAAGCAGCACCCCTCGATTAGCACCCCTCACAGCCCACTTGTCCAGTCCTAGTGTACTGCCCGCGTCGCGGAGCCACCCAGTCCGCGCTCTCAACACCCACCCTGGATGGCAGCAAGGAGTCCCACCTCAGTAGGCGTGGAGGGACACCTTTGTTATTAAATAAGCACCTAATGTGTTTTAAATACCTGCGTTCGCAGAATTAAGAAGCAAGCCTCACATACATAGAGTGAGTGATTAGAAGGTGGAGAAACATGTAAATGTCTTCACAATGTTGATGCAAAGAGGTGAGAGTGTGTGCGGCCTAGCGAAATGAGGATGGCCAGTTCTGCCCCCACCACCGTGCCCTCTAGGTGGAACTTCGGAAACCACAGTGGCGCTGTGGCAGTCCTCTGAAATCTTCAACGTAGGAAACAACATCTGAGGACCAGTGAGATGACTTCCTCAACAGGAGAAGAAAGCCTCCCAGCAGCTCGGCACATCGCGTTGAAAAGTGACAGGAGTAGAAGCTAGTGGGCTTCCGAGGGAGTCAAAGTGACCGTGTGCTACGAGGTCAGGACAGTCTCCTCTCTCAATGTTTCCTGTTGACACCCTCCCTAGGGGTCTGCCAGAGCCCCAGTATTGCTCAGCGAAAAGAAGGCAACCCCACTGAGTAAAAAAGAAGCTAGCATCGAGCTTTTTCCATAGATATGTGAACATCTTCCATGGCTGGGAGGCACTGATGTCACCTGCAAGGTGAGCATGGCCACCTGTCCCTGACCGGGCATTTCCCGGAACTCACAGGAGGACTTGCTGTCGTGAATTCTGGGTCTGAAGTCTGGCTGCTTCTCGGTTCCCTACTGGAAGACGTAGTCAAATGAGCAGGTGAGGAAGTGGGTTGAAGAGCAGAGTGGAATCCGCAGAACTGCGCTGGCACAGAGTTGGCAGGACACCGTTTGTCCCCCTACTTTTCTGCTGCAGCTTTCCCTTGGGCTGCTAGGGAATGAAGAGTTCTCTTGCTCTGCAGAAGCTGACTGTTAGGCTCAAAGTGGGACTTTCTGTCCTCTCTTACGATGAAAAAGTACCAAACCTTGCTTTCTGAGAAGTTAAGTTGAAACTGATTTATTCCGATCTTTGACTCTGAAATTCAGGTAAGATTAAGCAGTTTTACAGACCTACCTCAACTAAAGCAGCACTTTTTATCAACATCTATCAGTTACACTTCTTATGGAATCAAAATATTTTTAAATTGTTTCCACAGAAGTCCAGTAGTAGCTCTTGACATTAAAATAAAGAAAAGAAAAAAGAGAAAAATGAGATCACCCCCTGGTGGAGGAGTAGTTGGATGCAGCGAAAGGACTTCCCAAGGACCCAGATTCACACCCCAGGTCTGGAGGAATAACCAAGATGAACAGCTAAATCAAAGTGCTTTTTCCTCCTCTTCTTCCTCCCTTCCTGCCTGCCTGCACCTTTCCTTTCAAACCAGCCAAAAAAACGCAAGGGAAGCCATGCTTGTTTTGTGGTTATGGAAAACTGTACCCAAGGGTAGTGAGGCAGTGTGCCACCAAAGATGCGTGTGGCGGTAATATCAGGCTGCAGATTTCTAGCTCTGTGCCAGGCCAATGAGCCATTATTACACGGTTATCCTTTTGTCTTCCAAGGAATTTTCCTGTTACAGAATCACACAGACTTGAGGAATTCATTTCTTTGGTTTGATACATGGGGCTTTTGAAATCCTTTTACCCCTGGCATATTGTGGGATCCTCCATTTGTATTCTGAATTAAAAGTGAAAACGTAGCTATTCATCCATCATCATCATCTACATATAATTAGCCAGCGACGGGATGTCCGCTTCGGCCCTGCCATGACTAATTGGCATTCTTGAACTTGTAGGAACTGCCAAACTCTTGTCAAATGAATCTCTTAAAATTAGTTTCAATTTTCTTTCATTGGGGACTTGTGATTATGACAGCAAATCTGTTTCATTTATGTGTTATTTCTCTAGTTGGACTCTCTTGTCACACTCTGTCAAGTGCCAGTAAGCAGATTGATTGCACATGACTCAGTAAGTTACAAATACATTCGACTTTCTCTTTTTGGCCTGCCTTTTTGTACAAAAACCTCAAGTACAAATTTCAGACCCCTGCATTTTCTTCCTCATTCATTGCACATGTAGCGTTTTGTTCTGTTGTCCGTTTTGCACTGTCTTTGCTGTTCTCTGGAGAAGAATAGGCTGGTGGTGTCCCGAGCTGGTAAATCGTCTGTGGAGATGAGCTTGTTTCTCAGTGTCCGAGCAGCAGAGGTCAAAGCAGGAAACAAAAGCCATGGATACCAGTGATAAGCCATGAAGTCAAGGAGGCAGAAGACAGCGGGGCCTCCCCTGGCAGCCACAGAGCTCAGTTCCTGCTGGGGGACACATGTACACCCCTGCCCCTAGAGCCTTTCTTTCTTCAGGCAGCTACGTTCTCCCCCGGCTTAGTGGGGTCACTGGCAGAGAAACAGTCACCCCTCTGGAGCCGTTGGCGGGCACCGCTGACAAGTTGACGACCTTTCAGATGGAGGGGTGAAGAGAGCGTGCCTTAGAAAGAAACCTGTTTGCACTTTTACACAGTGAACAGAGTCCACTCTCCACACCATTGCTGAGCGTGTTGCACAGCTTCCACAGCTGTAAAGTCAGCCTGGTCCTCTGCCTCGGAATCAGCGCTGAGACATGGGGCATCGGAGGACTTGGGAATGACGCCTGGGATGCAGCCTGCATGCAGGGCAGAACCACCCCGGGGCCAGGCGGCACTCTCCCCTCTGCCCATGTCACAGTCCTGGAGTCTTCTCATCAGGGAACGCCGGTTAGCCACAGCGCAGCGGTGTTTCACACTCTGCAGTGCTGCTTTCACGGACTTTGGTTTGACACACTACCTGTATTTGTCAGGAGTAAGAGCTGATGTCAATAAGAGCTTGTGCGCATCTGTACTAATGAGAGCTTTTATTCTGTCGGTGCTCAGCTCTTTACAGATGTCTCATTGTCCCTCTGTTCCTCCAGGGTTTATATGAAACAGGTAGGAGGGGTCTGTCATCATTCTGTACTTGGTGAGAGGCGCTGTGTGGTCAAGGGATTTCCCAGGGCTCTGGGATAAGCCTGAGCTCCGAGGCGGCAGCATGACTTCACTGTGGGTGTATCCCCAGGCTGGTGGCTAATAAATCTGATGTCTGATCAGGCTTGATTAATTGGAGTGCGGCAGACCATGAAAACGCAATCCCGAGTCTTAGGGATGGTTTCTAACAGGTGATGTTGAACTTTAGACTGTCTCCAAGTCAAGAGAGTGAGGAGACAGTAACTAGCAGAAAAGAACCCAAAGGACGAAAGCCGTGCGATGTGAGCCTAGCACGGACCTCGCCGTTCCTGTTCTTCTGTCTTGCAGTCAGTCCCCACGAGAGGCTGCGGCCCGAGGGGTGGGGAGCTTTCACTGGGTGGCGTTATCGGACTCTGGAGGATCCAGCGACTTATTAGACGATTCCAGCAAAAGTTGTCTTCAATCCTGGGCAAGTGTTTCCCAGAGAGGCTTCTGCGTAGTGGCGCCTGGGCAGCGGCTCTGCCCCCAGCAGCTTGGGACCAGATGCTCAGGCCTGCACCATTGTCCAGGGTGAGCCGTAGGGGCTGTGCATGTGTGTGACTTCATTCTTTAGAGAACCCTGGGGTGGTGCAAAGAGAACGTCCTACTTGAGTCAGGGTGTCTACTTTCCTTTCAATCTGAGCTTCTGTGTGGAACCTGCTTGTTTGTTAACACGTACAGGTACAGATTTCCTAATAAATGCAGTTAAAAAATGGAGTTGACACTCAAAAAAAAACTCAGTTTGTGTGTCTTGGGTTGTTTGATGTCGCGGTTCACCTAGCAGTCCCATTCTGGATGTTAGAAATACCTTAAGATGTTGCTCACTCTGGAATCTCGTTACATTAGATGCCAGTGAATACAAGAGGAGAGAGAATAAGTGGGCTTTCAGTAGTGAAAACATACTCTCTGGTTGTTTAGCAGGCACATGACTGAAACACTGGTGTGCTCTGGAGACTTCGTTTCAGAAATTCGCTGGCAGAAGTCGCCTAGAGCAGCAGATCAAGGGGCCAGGGGACAGAGAAGGCCTCCTGGGATCTGCTGGCGGTGGAATCTGGAAGCTCTCACCTTCCAGATGGGCGTGTTCGTCTGAGATGTCCCCCTCACCATGTGAATACTGTTTTTAAACCGTCAGTGACACTTGGCGGAGCGGGTACATGCCGAAGTGTGTCGTGAGGGAGGCCTGTCAAGAAGTGTTTGCTGGCGAGGGCCCCCCGGAGTCAGGGTTTCCGCGACAAGCTCTGACGTGGCAACAGTTCCCATGAATTAGCGCTTCATTTTCGAAGTAAATGACATGAAGGAAGAGCTCTGTCACCAGATGGATGCAGCTCATACCCTCTGAGTGCTGGTGACCTTGCTATGCTGAGGGGCTTGGTTTGTTAACAGAGAACAGTCAGGATGTCCATTTTCACTGTAAGAGAAGCATGGTGATTGTACACGTAAACCGACACCATCTCTATACACCACGGTGAGTGGAGAGTGACTGGCTTTAACACTCCCGAGCAGTGTCCCAAGGCCCTAAAGATGGAGTCTGCCGAGAGATGCCATTTCAGCAGCTACGCCCGCAGAGCACAGAGGTGTTCATGTGTGAAGAGAGCACCTGAAGACATGTCCTGCTGCCGCCGCCTCTGCAGGTGTCTGCTCTGCCCTTCAGTGCTAGTGCAGCCCTTCTGCCCTGCTGCTTTCTCCTTCGTGCAGAGAACAAGGTCTCAGTGTACCTGCCTGGGACACAACGAGGCCTCTGTCATCAGCGGCTCATCCCCTCAGTTGTGCAACTGGTTTGTGTGGTCACCTTGACAGCAACCGTGGGAAACTAGTCTCTGTAACAGAGAGGTGGTGTCTTCCATCTCACCTTTCAGGTGACGCACGCCTGGCTTTCCTGCGCCTGACTCCGTACGCGGAGCTTTCAGGTGGCGCCGGGTCAGAAGTGGAGACAGACAGACACCCACCTGCTCATCCCGTGAAGGGCTGTGGTCCCAGTCGGACAGGCCTTGCGGTTGATGAAAGGTGTGGTGAGGAGAGACTTGCAAACAGCCTGTGGTCAGCAGGGTGAGCTTCAGGCAAGCACAGTGCAAGCAGTCAGGGCCGTCCCGTCGAGGAGACGGGAGGAGACGGAAACGGATGGCTGTGGCTGTGGGCCGGCTCCATAAAGGGTGAGCAGGAGGCCGGGGGCTCGGGGCAGGCAGCTGCAGCCGCACTGTTCACAAAGGAGCAGCCAGCACGAACACTGAGGCTCTCGGTCAGCTCCCTCTGGCTCTTGGTATTAATGTCTCGGGTGCATTGTCCAGCTCCCTAAAAACGAGCACTTTCCAGTGGGCAGGACACAGTGTAAACTGACTAACCATGTCTTCAGTGTCCAGACACAGGATGTCACAATTCTAGTTCTCTGCTGTGCATGCTCTAAGGTCCCTCTGTTGGAGCTAGAAAGGAACAGCCTGGGAAGGCCGTGGGGTGGACCAAGTGCCACTGCGCCATCACAGGTCCCCTGGGAGGGTCATTAGTGAAACAGCTTCTCCCGTCTTTCCAGGCTGTCGTCGTGGCCTGTAGTGGTCACGGAGCTTGGGTGTGACACGTGGGACCCATGGCAGGCCAGCGGGAGAGGGGCCTTGTTCCTCTTCAGAGATGGGACGTTTCAGCACCAGCTCCTCCTCCGTCCCCATCTCAGCGGCCAGGGCTCCCCGCATGCCCCGGGGAAATGACTGGCAGTCCCGGGGCCCAGCCCTGAGGCAGGGTGAACCCCAGCAAACGAGCGTCAGTGCAGAAGGAAACGAACAGCGGACAGGGGAGAAGGGGCACCACCTGAGCGGTGTGAACGCCACCCGAGCCTCTGTCGACTGTCCTACGTAGTTTCTCTGTCTCACTCTCTCCTGTGCGTCCAGAATGCCAGGAGGGCGGGCGTGAGAAAGCATGGTTGCGGGACTTCTGGACCCAGATTTGGGGTTCGGTAGTCAGCAGTATGCATTTATAGCATTTTCCGGGGTGCCGCGGGTCTACGGTCCACCCTTGAGAGTCCGTGCCCCGCCGGAGACCGTTTAGCAGGCGCCTGACTATAAGTGGGAGCATCTTCTGCAACTTCCCTTAACAAAAACCAGCAGCACCTGAGGCGAGGCTGATTTTGAAATTCAGCCCAGTGACACAGGTCATAAGGGTGGTGTGGTCACTCTGCTGTTTCTAAGAGCTGCATTTCTCACTCCTCCTTACCCCCAGCCCTGGGAGAGACAGGGACAAGAAAGAGCAAGTACATCGCTAGGGCACCAACACACGTGACCCCACACCCATCGAGAAGCCAGCACCAGTGACCCCGGCTCACAGGAACTGGCACTGCTGCTGCCCTTGGAAAGAGGTTCTGAGATGTCGCCTCCCTGGGGCCCAAGGCTCTGGGACGGGGAGGGGACCCTCAGCGTAGGAAAGCCTGCGGAGCTTCCAGAGCTTGGAGTGGGAAAGGCCTCCGAGCTGGGACACTGGCCACCTCGTCAATTAGGACAGAGGCTGGGAGGGAGGCCGCGAACCCAGACTGCACGAGGCCCAGATGCTCAGTAAAGCGGTTGTGAAGGGTCAGAAGGCTGCAGTAAATGTATGAAAGATGTCAGACCCTCTTGAGTCTGTGTGTGTTTTTATACCTGCATAGAAGAAAGGTTAAGAAACTTGCCCAAAGTCAAAATCATGATGAACGCAGAGCCAGACTTTCCAGCAGGCCTGGTGACAAAGCACCTGCTCTCGCTCTACACTACGGACCCCCGAGGACTGCAATTCGGGACTTCGCCCTCCTTGACCGAGCCAATGAGGCACGCTCCTCCGGGCCTTGACTTGCTTTCAAACCCGATTTCAGGCAGTGCTCCCTGAAACTGAAGTCAGCCCTTGGGGGTCTCTGCACAGGTAGTTGAAATAGGGGTGGCCTTGGGGACAGGGCATGAGAGACAGGGACCCGCACACTCAGGTTTGGACTCTCCCGTGTGATTGGATTTATATGCCTGACAACTGACTGTGCCGTCATGTGCTTTTGTCCGACAGGGGATTTCCAAAGAAGGCCAGCAGAACGGCGAGAATAGCCTCTGACGAGGAGATTCAGGGCTCAAAGGACGCTGTCATCCAAGACCTGGAACGGAAGCTGCGCTTCAAGGAGGACCTGCTCAACAACGGCCAGCCGGTATGGGTCGGCCCTCGGGCCTCGCAGCCGGGTCTGAGGGCGCTGCCCGCGCACCAAGACTCAGGTTCTTAAGCTCTGTCCACAGGGCGCATCGTATTGCCCCCGAATCTCCACAGCTCTCAGTACAGGCTTGAATCGGGAGAGCGAGTTCTGCTGGCCTCCTGCCCCCATCCATCCAGGAAGCCATGTGCAGAGGGCGGGCGGGCGGGCAGGTGGAGCTGAAGGCAGGGGGAAGGGCTGCAGGTGCACGAGGAAAGCTGACGTGAAGAAAAAGGAAATGGGGACTCCGTCGGCTGGATGGCAGTGAGGGAGGAGGAGCAGAGGAGGACATGGGTCCCCTGCAAGGTGTCTCCTCCGGAAACCATCGCTGACGTCCACCTGTAGTCTACTGACCTTCTAGATGGTGAATCAGTTGCTAAAGACTCTGCCTCTGATGGGTTAGGGCAAGATGACCAGCTCGAGGCCATTGCTGTAAGGCTGTGGAAGACAACAGACAGATCCGGTTTTTTTTAATTACACACACACGCACGCGCACACACACACACACACTTTTTCCAGTGGAGTTAAATGTTTCTTCATCAGTTGCTTGCTCTTTGTTTCTTACTGACCTTTTCTTTCGACATCTGGGTATTTGAAGGGGATGGGAAAAGCCCGTCCAGCAACTAGCATCTCTCGGGCAAAGGAAAGAAGCCTGTGGAGCTTTATTATATAGTTCTCACCAGAAATATGTGCCTGGCTACATACAAAAGGAAAAGAGCCTCTTTATATCAAACCCTTCTCTCAGATACCTTTTTCAGAGTAGAAACCTCTGTTAATTCTGTTTTCTAGGAATTTTAATTTTCAAGCATTGATAAACATGCGAGAACACTGACTGGAAAGGTATGGGAACAGAGGAAAGGTGTTGAATGCTGATTTTAATTATTAGGCCATCCTAATCTGAATTCAGAAATTAAAATTCTGGTGCGATCCTGCAATACTTATTTCATGGAGAAAAGATTTTCACAACAGGAAAGCACTGCTCCCTGAAGTGAGGGTTCACGTGAAAGTGAAGCTGTCTGAACATTTCCTGGGCTGTCGACTAAAGCCTTGGAAAGACTCAAACTAATACTTGTGAGAACTTTGTTGAGCCAGGTAAAGGCATCTCTCCACAATTTTTTTTGCTATTTATTTTTCCTTTCTGGTTGTTTTTTTAAAATACTCCTTATGGACTAAGAGTCTGCTGGTTAAAGTGAGACTTAGAAGCATCTATACCATACTGTGTATATTCATATTTATCTGTTAGTTGTGTTATCTTTTCTCTAGAAATGTATGTCACTTCTATTTATCTGGCTAACAGTGAAGGACTTTCAGAAAAAGTTCCACAGATTTCCACATGTAGGGGTTTAAAGGACAAAAAAAGTAACGTTTTCCTCTTTAGAAACAGCACCTCGACACGACTCCTAGCCAGTCAGCTTCTGCGGCCGCTGTGTCTGCCCACATGGCTCCGTGGCTCAGAAACAGGCTCGAATGGGAGTGCGTGCTGATGGGGAACTGGACATCACGCTGCTATTTCTGCTCCCATGGACCAGGGAGGAAATGACCTGGTCCTTCCTTGTGTTGATTCTGTTCTCCGGGAAAACACTTGGAAAGCTTTGAAGAGAGCTGGTCTTGAAATTTGAAACCTCTCTTGAAAATTGAATCCATTGATTTTTTTTTTTTTTTTAATACAGAAAAGGTCCAGGCAGGCGTGAAGGCAAGTAGGCAGAGAGCGCGAAGGAAACAGCACTATATTTTATTTAGTTGTACATCTTGGTCGTTTCCCCGGCCCTGGGTCTTGAACCAGGACCTTGGGACACATGCAGACTGCCCAGCGACCTAAACCGCTCGGCCACCAGGGGCGCCCTAGTGACACTTTCACGGAGCTGAGAAAATTAACTTACATAACAGCAGACTGGACTGAAGTGCTCCATGAACCAAACACCTACCTCTGTAGCCTCCACTCCTCCTTTTTTAAGTGACAGCATTTGAACTTTGGAACTGACTGTCCTTTGGCGCCACTGTCCTGGCTGCAGTGGGGACGGGAACCAGCAGTTACTGGACTGGTCGGTTTACCCAGCATGTTTCCTGAGTCATTTCCCGCAGAATGTGCATCTCTGTTAAGAGGTTTGGAAGTTTAGCTGAAGTAACAGGTATTTTTTTAGATTCTGCTTTACTCTAGTGATTCTCTATTCTGAGTCAAGCACTTAGTTGTGCAGTGCCGAGCAGGGCAGGCAGCCGGGTCCCTCGGAGACCTGCGGCCCTCAGGCGCTTTAGAAGCAGCCCTCAAGAGCGGGACTGCCCGCGACAGACAACGAAACGCTGGCCTTTCTTCTGCAGAAGGACGGCCGAGCCACGCGGCCGGGCCCCATCCAGAGCGCTGGTCGCTCGACGCAAAGACGCTGCCGCTGCGCCTGCCGGGCCAGCCGGCTGCCCGGGTAGGAGCAAACGGGTGCGAGCGTCGGCGAGTGTCTTCGTGTCCTTTTGTGATTCAGCCATGTCACATCCAGTCATTCTTCGTGGACTATTTCCCTTACCCCGTGTCACGAGGCCGCCTAGGAAATGCTCTTAGAGGCGAGAACCCCCGACATACCTGGTGCCAAACCCCCCTCATCCAGCGCCTCAGAACTGGCTCTTCTGAAGCCTGTGGGTCACGTGAAAATGGCATTTCCTTTAAAAAAAGGCTCTGTCCTTTGTAGACTTTTTTCCTCCACTAAGTAGGGCGTGTATTTCCTGTGTGGCTCTGCCTTGTTGCTTCCTTTACTCCCCTTAAATTCGTGCTCTATCAGCTGGTGGCTCTCAAGACTCGTCACCCATGTCCCCTCACAAAGGGTTAGGCCACTAGGCCCACAGGGGAGGTGAAAGGCTGGACAGCAGCCTCGAGGGAACTAGACAGACGCCTCTGCCTCCAGGTACCTGAGGTGCAGAGGGATCAGAGAAAGCATAACCATGCTTGTTCATGAGGCCAGGCCGTATATATAGTTGTGATTTTTCTAATTTTGTATTTCTGTGACTGACTTTGACCAGAGGTTAACATATGAAGAAAGAATGGCTCGTCGACTGCTAGGTGCTGACAGCGCCGCCGTCTTTACTGTCCAGGAGCCCGAAGAGGAAGCGGGTCATCAGGTACTGAGTTCCCCTGGGTTCTGCAGACAAGCCCCGGGGGCTCTGCCCCCCACGCTCCCCCTGCAGACGCACAGCCGACACTCGGCGGCGCGCACTGCGTGCCAGGCGCTGTCGAACAACTGTTAGGATTTCTAGCAGCCAACCTGTTGTTTTCTTATTGATCAGTTTATACTCCTTTCACCACCTTTCTGTTTTCCCTGTGCTTAAACACAAAATAGTTTTATTATACAGAGAAGTCTTATTTTCACTGAAATTATTTGAAATAGTGAATATTTCCCATTATATTCTTAAATATCTTATCAAAGTAAAATACCTGTATGTACAGAAAGGACCACATCTTTCTCTTCCTTTACATGTGTAGGTATTAAATCACTAATCACTGAAGACCTAGAAGGCTGTTTTTACCCCTGGCTACTGCCAGAAAAAGCCCCTTCACGATCTGACGCAGGCCGAGTCATCGTCTCTACTGCTTCTGTTTGGAGTTTCCACATGTGTCTCACAATAAAGGAAAGCTCTTTAAAAATAGTTTCAAGGACTAAGTAAACACTTCCTCATTTCTACTGAGGAATGGATCTGTCTTCAAAGTTTTAAAATCTTTCCATGTTAAAAATGCTAACACAAAAATTTCACTTAAGAAAACTAAAAATTTTGGTAAATTCTTACTATTCTATGATTAGCCTTCACTTCTTTTTTTCTGCCATTACAGGAAATTGGGTCTCCTCATGCTACTGTAGGGAGTCCTCAGGATGGTCAAAAGGTTAAGCTTTTCACCTTTCTTCTCTGTCTCTATTTTCTTCTGTTCTTACTGATTTACCTGCTTATCTATCTTTATTGCTATATATTAATTGTAAGTACCACGAGCAGGGTCTATTTTATTATTGATTTATTACCAGGTGAATAAAATGGTTACAGTCTGACTTTTCTTGTCATTTATTTAAAATATTGAATTTGATTGTATCTTTAGTGGAGTCTATGAATTTTTAAATCATGAAAAAAGGTTTTCCATTGTTAACACATTTCCAGGTGGAAAATGTGAATTCGTAAACTGATAGTTTGATAGTTATTAGATAAAACAACGTGAATATTTTTGCATTTTTATTCATATCATTGTATTTCTTCCCTCAAGACAATAAACCTTTTAAAGTGTGAAATGTCCTTAAGAGAAAACCTAACTAAAGCAATCATTTATTTTAATATTAAATAGAAACTGCCTTATAATGTGCTTCCTCATCCTCCATGCTTTGTATGTAAGAGAATCGTAGGACCCACCCACGCACCATGGGGCAGGGGGTGATGAGTTTTTGCTACTTGGCTTTTGTCTTTTTAACCAAAATTTTGCCTAGACTGTCAGTTCTATTTTTCTCTTAAAGAGCATGAGTATTTCCTAATAGCTGCCAATCTGAGGAGGAATCCAGAGGCTGTGTGGCTGAGGATTATTATGAGTGAAAAAAAAAACCTTGGTGGATGTTGTATAATATTCTGCCTGCCCCGTGTTTTCTTAGCCCAATGGGGAGGCGCATTACCCGACTCAGCATTTACCTACAGGAAGATCAGTGTCTGCATTTATTTTTATGAAAAGTTTAGGTATAGTCTTTGACTTTTCTTCACTGCCCCTCCCTCCAATTCCTTAAAAGAAAAAAGAAATTCACTTTTCATGCGTTTTCTTTTTTGCATGGTAAGACTTAAAGACAATTTGAAATGCACATACTTACTTCCAGATGGGTTTTTCCCCGCTAGGGAATTGAATCGGGCACAGACTGTTTTTAAGCTCTGTGGTAAAAATTTCTCTGTCTTCTGAGTGTCTTATTGAAGAGGGGGATTTGACTCATGGGACAGTGTCCCACAGACTCAGGTTGCTAACATGACCGTGCTTTGTTTGCACAGGAATACAAAGTGTCCAGCTGTGAGCAGAGACTCATCAGTGAAATCGAGTACAGGCTAGAGAGGTCTCCCGTGGAGGAGGCGGGTGATGAAGGGCACTATGGCGACGTGCCCGTGGAACATGGAATGGCACCATTCTTTGAGGTGAAGCTAAGGCATTACAAGATCTTTGAGGGAATGCCCGTAACTTTCACATGCAGAGTGTCTGGGAATCCAAAGCCAAAGGTGAGCCTAAAACTGACTTTTGCAGAGTTATATTTTCTGAGAAAAAGCCTTAGCTTCCAAAATGCAGCATGCATGGTAGAAGGCAAATTCTTTTCTCAATACCTTTTCTTGGTGTAAGTTGAGGGTCATCTTGAGGAAGCAGTAGAAAGGAGATGGAGATTAAACAATCGACAAGAAAATGCATAGACTAGAATGGACCAGGATTGAACTGAATTCTAGAACCGAATAGCAGAATGACACGTAACTGACAATGAACTTTTCAGACACCTGCATCTGTAATTCATGCGAAGCTATCATTGTTATTCTAATTACAAATGACCAAACTGAGCTTAACTGACCTTCCCAGAATCAGCTGGTGAGTGGCCAGCTTAAGCATGTCCCCGTGCTCTGAACTCTACAGAGGGGTCACGCTTACCACTGACCATGAAAACTTCACGTCTCGGTAACACCAAGGCTTGCTGCATATGCTCGGGGGCAGGAAAGGGGGCTGGGAAAGCTGTCGAAAAAGGATAACCAAAGGAACTTCCGATATTCAGGAGGCCTTGGCTGACCCAGCAAAGCAGTAAATAGGGCTTACACTTTTTCCCTAGAACTGAAAAGAGTTGAAAAGGTACTCGTGATAAACTAGAGCTCTCAATTTATAGTATCATATGATATGGGACCAAAAACTTGATAAATTAGTACGTGATTTAGTCCAGGGCGACTGAAAGCCTTAGATCTCTGGCAGACGCAGCCACCCCATTTCCCCCAGCACAGCTCACAGTACGGGCATGTCAGATGTCTACAGGGCGGGAAGGAGGAAACACGAATCCACAGTAAAAATGCAGAAACTATATATGGAGATAGACGACAATGAGGAGTCAACAGCACAGGACAGGAAACCCGAAGCCCAGGGTTGCACAGTACTGAACAGTCTTAAAGAGACTCTAAGGTAACTATGTTCCAAATGATTGAAACAATTTTAAAAGGAATAGAAACTTTTGTGGAAGAACAAGTTTGTAAAACAAGCTTACAGAAATTAAAAGCTTCACACAGCAAGGTGAGACTCAGTGAGACACAGAAGGGACAGTGCTTTGAGGATTCAGTGCTCTTCTTCTGTGCACTGATTGGTTTTCACAATAAGGTGAGTTTTACCATCACATTCTGTCCCTCAAAACAAATTCCAATCGCACAGTCAGAGGAAAAGCACAGAAAATAGTCAAACACTCAAACCCATATTCTCATCCTAGCAGAGACTTTTAAAACAGAGAAAATTTCCTTTTCATATTCTTCGCATATCTTGAATAATTGCTATGTATTCACAAACATGATCATCAGATGCACGTAAAGAAATTTAGGTGCGCCCTGGTGGAGTAGCAGTTAAGTCAGCTGCCTCTGCAGGAGCACAGTTCACATACAGCCCAAGGGCTGAAGTTCTCGTGAACCCCTTCCCTTTCCTTTAGCAGTCCTGGCAGATTATAACTTTCTTCGTTTTCGTTGGAAAGCTGTACTATAAGTGAAAAATAAGATTAAAGGAAAGAAAGAATTCTGAAGAACTGACGTAGTGGGACGAATTTACCATGTTTATTCCTTTTTCTTTTTTTTTAATGAAAGGCAGGAAGGAAGAGTAAAAAGGAGAGGCACTTTTATTTCTTTTACTTAGTTGTTCATCTTGGTGGACCTTGAGATGTATGTGGACTGCATCCAGCCAGGGCGACCATATTTACTCAGTTCTAAGCTGCACTTTTTTTTTGACATTTCAATGTCCCTGAAAAATGGCTGCAGCTTACATTCAATGGTGGTTTTACTGAAAAGTAGTTTACTGAAAAGACAGTTGCTAAATATAACAGATCCCTTATTAAATTCTTAAAATTCTGTTAATCTTGTTGATCCCTTATAGTTTAAAAAATTAATTCTTTATTCCTTATTACTTCTCATTTTTAATTTTTTGTACTTTGTAAATCTTTGATGTTTTGTTTTTCCACAAATATCTCTTGAAATTGGGGTACAGCTTAGAACTGAACAAATATGTTACAGTTTTCTTTGTTCCATCAAAGAACGTGCTCTGCCCTTGAAAGGGGGTCGTTTTCCTCCCCAACAAGCCCGGGGATGGTGGGGTGTCAAGATGCCCTTCTTTCAGCCGTGTCGTTCATAATCTCAACAAAAGTAACTAGCTCTGCAGTCCATGGACCAGTGAATTTGTTTAAAGGTGAGGAAATGAAAGAAGACCTGCGGCAGGTTATTCTGACCATTTACAATCTTTTCTTTAGTCAAAATGTATTTCTAATTATTTTCACATTCAAATTTCTATCAACCGAGGTTAAAATGGTATTTGAAAATTATCAGACATTTAAAACACTTGGGTTCTCTTTAACTGAGTGGGGACAGCTGGCAAATGTCAATCGTCGTGCCCAGGCTCCCTGACCCAGAATTACAGCAGTAGCTGTCCCGCCACGTCTAACCTCACCACCTGCTTTATTTAACACAAACAGTGGAGTGCTTGGCGTGCGGGGTCTGTTCTCTTCCCTTTACAAGGAATACCTTTTAATTGTCAGGACATTTGAAAATCGGGGGAGGGGGTGGAGGGGGCTCAGAAATAATCACTGTCAACTTCACTGTAGATTCCGCCATAAAAATACGACATGAATGTCAGTATCTACTCATATATTTTAAAATGAAAACGATATGTGGTTAACTAAAATAGAATTAAACACCTTTGTTACTTTCTCCACTCAAAATCAGTTTCCTACTCAGGTGTTGCCATGTGAACTTGAAAACTGACGGGCTCTTCAGACCGCACCGTCGTGGCCAGAGGCTCCTCAAATACAGCAGGACTGCGTGCGTCCGTCCTTAATCTTTGATGTGTGTCTCCTTGCTCAGGTCTACTGGTTTAAAGACGGAAAGCAGATCTCGCCGAAGAATGACCACTACACCACTCAGCGAGACCCTGACGGGACCTGCTCGCTCCACGCCGCAGCCTCCACCCTGGACGACGACGGGAATTTCACCGTCATGGCCGCAAACCCTCAGGCAAGCAGGGCCGAGGTTGGGGTTTACTCGGAGCGCTGACAGGCGTTTTTTTGGACAGCGTAGTGCTGTTTAATTAAAAGATGGAGTCCTGCTCTCTGACTCGGGGCGAGTTTACCAAATTCTACATCCATCTTGCTTTCAGAGGACAGACAGATCATTTTTCATTTATTCCATCGGGTGTTTTTAGACAAATAATTCTGGTGCAGATGTGCATTCTTTCCAGGTATTACTGAGGGCCTACGAGGCACAACTCCTAGGTGACAGGGTTGCAGTGGTGGACGTACATAGTCAATATTATTTCAGGTAAGATTCAGCTCTACGGGAAGAAAATGAGAAGAGGATAGTGAGCACCAGTATACGTGTAGTAGAAAAACTCAAAAAAGTAAAATAAGGGAGATAAATCCTTAATTCAGTCGAATTTAAATAACACATAAATGTAGACAGATTAGTCAGGCTGATAATGACTGTGTAGCTTTCAGGAATTTTTGTATGTTTTCTTTTGTATGTCTTCTTAAATTTAGGGTCCAAAAATCAGTTGATGCCTTAGAATCTCATAGGCAAATACTGGGTATCATATTCTCATTTCAAAAATATAAATTCTTTTTTATTAAGTATCTTGTATATTTTAGGAACTGTGCTGAGTATGCGGAAGACACAAAAATGAGTAAGAAGTAACTTCGTACCTTAAGAGCTCAGTGCATAACAGGTTAACTTTACAAAGTCTGCAAGCGTCCCATAAAGACCGTACTCCCTTTATTTAAAGGGAGAGGCAGATGTGCCCTGGTCTAGTACTCCTGGGAGCAGTCCCACATACATCCCAAGGTCCTGGGTTCAAGACTTGGGCCCAGAGAGAATATCCAGTGTGAACAAGTGAAAAATAAAATGAAAAAAAAAGAGGAGCCAAATTTAACTTTTTTCATATAACTAATGAAGTTTGGGAGTCCTCTTTTTTAAATCTGTCATCTGTTTGTATCTTTTCACATTTTCTTTTGAAAGGAAAATGTTAAGTATCATAAAGTGATACAAATAATTTTAACAAATATTACAAACTTTGGCTTCATACAGTGTGTAGCTCAGTATTACACTGGCACAGAAAGACATTTCTTCAATGTGACAACTGGATTAAAGCCCAAATTGTCCACAATCCGGTTGTGGTATGAGAGCAGCCTCTTTACTGTAAATAATTTCCTTATCAATACACCATCTTGATTTCTTTTTTTTTAATGAATACATAATCATCACCCCAAAAAAGTCAAAACCACACCCTTTACTAAAAGGCTGCATTTTAATGTTTAGCTGTTCTTATGTTTGGTGTTTTTGAGGGAACAAAAGTGAAACCTGGTTTGTTTTTTTCCTTATATTTTCGGCATGTTTCCATAACTATGAAAAAGATAGTGGAGAATTCAACAAGTTCCTTAACTTCCTTCGCTGATGCTTTTTCCCTCTAGAAAAGCTGGGTTACATTATGGAGACAGAATTAACTGCCTCTTACGCACTCGTGGTACTGAGATCCGCTGTTAATTTCAGGCACTTTTCCCAGCAAACCTCTGAGAACGCCCGAGCGCCCTGTCCCAGCAGAAAAGAATAGGCGTGTAGAACGGTGTTATGAGTCTGCTGGTCTGCTGGTGACACTAACAGGTTTTACACGCGGAAGGACTCACTGCTCGTGGCCAGGG
Source organism: Solenodon paradoxus (assembly GCA_004363575.1). Lineage (NCBI taxonomy): Eukaryota > Metazoa > Chordata > Mammalia > Eulipotyphla > Solenodontidae > Solenodon > Solenodon paradoxus. The sequence continues at coordinate 157,127 of RJWH01001989.1, read as the reverse complement.
GCAGTGTGCAGACTTGAGGACAGCAAGCCGGCCCCGGCGTTAGTCGTCTTCGAGCTTTTCAGCTGCTGACTAGTCACTAGATAAACATAGGCTCCCTTACAAACCTCCCTTACAAACACAGGGAAAAGGAGGAAGGAAAAGAAATGCCACAACAAAGCAGGCCAGCATCACGGAGCAAACACTGATGATTCTTGAAATCTAGATGGTGGTGCGCCCTGATGGAGTAGCGGTTTGTCAACTGCCTTTGGCTGGGAGCGCAGTCCACGTATATTCCAGGGACCCAGGTTCGGGACCTGGGGCTGGGGTGCACAGCTAGGATGAACCACGGCATGAAATGAAAATAGAGTGTTTCTTCCTCCTCTCTGCCTGCCTGCCCTGCTGTCCTCCATGCCAGCCTGCACCTTTCCTAAGAAGAAGAAAAATCTGGACGGTGTAGTTCAGGGATTAAGACATGAACTTTATAGCTCCAGCTCTGCCCCTCAGACCTTCGTGATCTTGAACAAGTCACATATCTTCTCCATGCCTGTTTTCTCTTGTAGAAAATGAGCATAAAAATCTGGGTTGAAATAACTTCTGCAAAGCACTGTTTACCTAACACATAATGCTTTGAATACGTGCTAGTTACTGTCACTATTTCAGGTCAAAGACACGAAGACCCTGTCTTAGCACACAGCCCTGAGTGGGCAGACGGCTGTGGCGTCAGGACAGAGGGCCCGCTGCCCCAGCGCTGAGCGGAGGGGCAGGTCCGTGTGGCCGCCTGCGCCCCAGCTGCCGACGCTGTGTGGTCTTCTAACTTGCTTCTCCTTTACCGGCCCCCGGGAAAGGGGTTTGGCAGCAGCCTGGCTGCGCCACAGCTGCCACAGCTGCTGACTCGGGGGGAAGAGTCCAGAGCAGCCCAGGCCACGGCCACACATGACGCCGGGAGTGGCCCCAGGAATCCCGCGGCCCCCGCCGCACTGCAGACCAGGCTGGTGGCTAACCCGCTCTGGCTTTTACTTTACCCTTCGAAGAGCAGACAGGCAAGTGGGCTGCTTCTCACAGCGGGTCTAGAAGCCCAGCCCTGTCTTGCACCTGAGTCAGCGCTCCGCACCGTCATCGACGGCTCCGCCTCCATCGGGAGCAATTCCTTAAGCGGGTGGGGCTGCAGGTCTCCTGCCTAGATGACCGAAGGCCGGCCCAGGAGGGGACACTCACAAGGAGACTGAGGAGCTCCTGAAAGTGGCATGTGGGCCTCGAGTGGAGATTGAGACCAGGCTACTGCCGGCAGCTGGTGGAATGCTAGGGTTTCTGAGCACGCTGCCTGGTTGGCTTTCATTTCAAGAGTACGTGTCCTCTCTGCTGGGGTCTTCGGTAGCAGATACGTCCAAATGTGCCCAGTTCTGTGAGTCATGTGGAGAGCAGAATGAACTTCATCACCTGCTAGAAAAACAAAATGCAAAGTAGCAGGCTAATTTTTTTTAAGGAAAGAGGCAGGCAGGAAGAAGCATCTCATTTCATTTCCGTCTAGTTGTGCACAGTGGTTGTTTACCCCGGGACCCGAACCGGGGATTGTGGCCTGCGTCCTTTGGAAGTGACTGACCTAACCGCTGCTCCACCAGGGGCACCTGGCCTTTTCTTTTTTTAACCTTTGACATAAGTGAGCAGTTGTTGCTGCAGGAAGATCGTAATAGGAATGTCTAACACTATCATAATCTCAATTTCATAATATTGTTATTTTACCTTTCTTGTAATTTGTGAATTGAAAACATGATCTACAAAGAGGCAGGTCATAAGAAGGCACTGACAAAAAATCACAAAAAGCTAAAATTCTCAAGGTGTATTAATCCCAAAGCTTAATGCACAATCAATAGAAACAAGCTTTTTCTTGATGTCCTTTGGTTCCCTGAGTGCCTATTTTGAAAGGATTTGGGTCTGAAAGGAGACGAGTCCGTCTACTTTTTCTGGTGTGCGGCAGACTACACGATGTGACGTGGCCAAGAGGGAGAGGGAAGGGTTGGGAAAGCTAGTGCAGTAATGAAACACAGACGGCAGTTCTCCGAGCAGTGGAAAATAATTACAAAAAAGCAGCCAAGGAAAAGGGTGAGAACCAGGGAAAGAGGAAAATGCTAAAAGTTCAGCAGAATATGTTAGAGTGTTTTTCCACCTGGCCTAATCTTTTAGGGATTGGAAACACGTTAGATAGTCCCCGGACGGCAACGCCCAGCTCTGGGCCTGCGGGGCCGGGACCGGCTCGCTGTGTGCCTGCCGCCCGGGCGGTTAAGGGAGCAGAGGCGCCCGGCGCGGGGACACGGGGTGCGTTGCCGCGCTACTCCACACGGTGCCAAAACGAGGCTCGCAAATAGTTTGACACTAATCCTGTCTTTAAGACACAACTAAATCTAAACATGCATGTTTCACTTCGTTTTGTTGTGCTGCTGAGTTAGTCGCGCCTGGTGTCGGCGTGGCTGTTTGCGGTCGCGTGTTCCCTCCGACGGCAGTGTGTGTACAGGGCAGGCTTTTTAAAGCCTGTGCCACAAGCTGAGTTCCATACGCTAGGAAGCCTCGACGTTCTTTCCGTGCTGTGCAGATAGCTGGCCTTGCGTGACGCATCGAACAATCTTTACAAGCTGGATGTTTAGTACCAAATCACTTTTAAGAATTCAAACATATTACTTGAACTACAGCTTTAAACTCAGTGGATTTGTTTGGAATAGGAAAGTAACAGACAGCTGAGCTAAACTGAAAAAACTGGTTGGGTGACTGTTTTGTTTTAGCATTATAAAGTGTCCTGGCTCATTGCAAGCTTTTTAGACATTCACTCCCATTCCTTCATGTGTTAATAATAAAGCAGATAGAAATGAGAATGTTATAAAAGAAATGCAGCAGCATTGATGTGCAGCAGAGCTTGCTAATGATGATGGTAACTTGGGTTAACTGGTACATCAGTCTGATGAAAATTATTTAACGCTAATTTGTATGCTCTTGTTCATCAAATAAGATATTCCGGCTAGGAACTCAGTTCAGTCGTGCAGAGTGGAGGCATCTTTTTCAAAAGGCTTCCTGAATTTTGAATTTTTCTTCAAATAAAATGTCAGAATTCTCTAGCCAGTTAGATTGGATGCTTTATCAATGCTCCAGGTGACCGATGGCTTAGTAATCTTAGTCAGTAACACTGCTGGCACACTAATACTTCTGCTTCTTGAGACCACGTTCCCCTCACATTCTATGTGAAGAATGGAATAGGAGTAAAAAAGTGACAAATAGTGACATTTTCTTTGCATGCGATCCGGAAGTTAAGAAAATATTCCGTGGCAATATTTGTGTGTGTGGTTCTAAGGAGTAGCAATACAAATCTTGAAAACTGGAAATACAGTCTTTAGAGTAGTTTGCCAAACTGCCCTATTTTTTGGTCAGAGGCAGGAGACAAGGGTTTATCCTAAAACGGTCAGTGGTTAGTGTCGAGTGGACCGTCTTTCATCTCCTGTCACACATGTAACCATCACATGAACACAGGACATGTACCTTGAACCCCAAAGTCAAGGTTATAATATACATCTTTTCCTAACCACATAAATAGCTGGCTAATAACAAATTCTCTTGTGAATCCTCTGTTTTATACCACAGGGAAAAAACTACCTAAATTATACAGAGCTCTTTGAATGTCTCCAAATTAAAATTATTTGCTGAAACAGAAACACATATTAAGGAAGCCATATGCTGTAGCAGTATAATTGAAGCTGTTTGTGTGAAACAAAACACGTTTCTTTGTCCTTAAGCTCCAGAAATAATCTTGCATATTCATCTACTGGGAAGAAGCTCCTGGGTAATGTGTAATGGGGTCATTTCAGCAAGTCGCATCCAGATTTCCAGAGCAGGTATAGATTTGGAGGAGATGAAATTAATTTTCAGATTTCCTGCTAACTCAAGAAATCCCAAGTGTTTGCCAAGAGCTCAGCATATGAGAATTTTTATCCTCTGGCCTGAACTTCAGATAACAGTTAATCTAAGTCAAAATTAATTCCCCTTCATAATGCTACTTGCAGACTTTCAGTAAAGGCAGTGTACCTGTGAGCTGGCTGGTGATACTGTGAATGTTAAAGGAAGTTGCAGATCTAGTGCTGCAGAACTGCTTGTGTCTCTTTGTTTGCATCTGCCTCTCTCTACTGTGATTCCTAACACACTGTTCAGAATAATGCTATTGCATACTTAGTAGACTACAGAATAGTGTAAAGGTAGCTTTCACAGCCACTAGGAAACAAGTGCTTTCTCCATGCCATCTGCACCTCAGTATTACTTCTGTCTGTCCATGTAACAGCACATTTTCAACTGTCAAATTTAGAATTAAAATACAACTTTTCGTTATCCTAGGACTTTATTATATGCCCACCTATTTTAGGTGCCTAACTGCTTCTGGGTTTCTTTGGCTTGTTTTTTGGTTCATTTGGTTTTGTTAGCATTTTTATTTTATTTAGTTGTTCCTGCCAGTCCAGGAACATGAACCCAGGAGCTTGGGATGTCTGTGAACCGCACCCAACTCCTGCTTCACCAGGGTACGCCGGCATCTGGTTTTTAAATACCGGTCATGTTCATTTCTTGTGAACAAGGTATCCAGAGGCACTGTGCCCTCCTTGCCATGCCTGGCATACTTCTTCCATATGCTTATTTTATCAATATATGGGGTTTGGGATGGTATACCACTAGCATTTAACAAATGTGTTACTAAAAAGATCCAACAGAAAACTAAAATCATCTGGTTTAATATCCGATTCATTTTACCATGATGCCAGAATCATCACGAGAGTAGTCTCCTACTGCATTTTACAAGCCAACCTTACAAGAATGCTGTTAATTAAAGCAGGGTCATCACTTTAAATGCCATGCTAGATAAAACAGTAGTGCTTTTTTCACAGTTCAGAGAAAGAGCTCGTCACTGGAGTGGGAAACACTGCTGAGGCCGTGCTGTCCCACGGCCCCAGCGTACTGATCTGTTTAGAACAGCTACGGAGACCAGGACAGCAGACATGCTAGTGCTTAATGGCTAGTCATTTTGCAGAACAAATCACGTATTTTTCTGGATGTCCGACAGGGCCGGGTCAGCTGCACCGGAAGGCTCATGGTCCAGGCCATCCACCAGAGAGGCCGCAGTCCCCGCTCACCTCCGGGCCACCCTCATGTCAGAAGGTACCTCTACAGCCTCTGCCGGCCTTCCCATTGGGTCACTGCGGGGCCACGGTGTGACCAGAGTGAACGTAGTTGGGAGACAGTCCGCAAGTGCGGAGTGTGGCTCTCTGCCCTTCAGAAAGGGGACGGGGACGGATGCTGGCCACTGTGTGCTGAGCCCGGCCAGGTCCACCTCTGCTAGTCGGTTCAACAGGGTCCACGTTGTACAGGAAGAAATCGGGACTCGGCGCCTTTAAACGACAGACACGGTAACAAGAACAGATTAACTAGTAAATGGTGCCCACGTGCTCACTCCAAACTCCTCCAGCCAAATGGGAGGCGTGGGGATTAACCGTGATAAACCACTGCTACTCCCTTTCTAACATTAGCTCGTTTGCGAACATTCATTTTTCTGTCACTTAGTTCAAAGTAGTTTTGAGACCCTAAATCTTAGAGGCAAGACAACTTCTATTTTAAATGCTCGACGAACGCCTGCTGACAGTAGAGCGCTCGTTCGTCGCCCGCGTGTGTGCAGAGATGCTGGCGACAAACAGGAGGACGGGCAGCAGAGGGTATCACTTCTTAGTAGTGTGTTTACGCTCAAAAAATACAGTAAGTCGGCCCCTCTGTGATCTTGGTCCCTGTGAATTTTACAGACAGCGTGACTCCGGTCCTGACCGTAAACTGCAGGCCCCACATGCAACGCTGTAGTGAAAAGCACACACGTGCACTAGGCTCACCAGGGGGAACGGGAATACCTGAAGCAGACAGACGGGAGGTGTGTCTGTGTCCGTGTAAGTGGGCCTACCACACAGCCTGGGTTCACGCTAGGAAGACAGCTCTGGCACCTGAGCACATGCAGAGTTCGTTCTGACTTGTCTGGACACTATGTTCACAGGACCAAGGCCCGCTTCCATGGCTGCACACACAGGAGACTCACCAGCAGTGGTCTCCGGCCTTTTCCCCTCTGCTTTCCCCTGGTCGTCAGTACCGTATAGCGCCTCCCTGTGTCTGTCTCCGAGAAAAGCATTTTGCTCACAGATCAGATCTCTACTTGGAAAAGCCTAAAAGCTGTATTAGAAAGCTGATGATTATTAACATGTTACACCCATATTTTACTCACTCTTCTTTCTTTCTAGTTAAGTAATTTTAAACTTCTAGTGGTTACAGATGAAATTTGTATTCAACATCTTTTTTTAAGGCTTCCCTGGAATTATCAAACTTGTATTACTCTTAAAGGTACTCTAGCAACTTAAAAAAAAACCCAACTCATTAAAATCTAGGAGATTTGCATGATTTTATTTTAAAGTAAAATATGTCTTGCGGCACAATGGGACAAGTGAGGCAAAAGAAAACCTATCTTAAAGTATCCAAGTTAATAGGAATTTTAATTAGATACTAAATTTTTACAAAATAGTTACTTTCAAATTCCTATAAATTAAAATCACTATGGAAAGTTAAGAGTCACTTCTCTTGAAAGATTTGGTCATTAATATATGATCAACAGCAGTTGCTATTTTTCAGTTTTAGAAATATTTAAGGAAAAGAGTTAATACAGAGTGCCCATTTCCCCTTTCACCATTTACATTATAGGAGCAGAGATCTGCAATTAACAGACAACTGAATTTGTAATAAACTTCCAAATGACACCAGATTTTGCTTTTGTAAGTTTATGTAGAAGCATGAGGGATGAAGATCAGTTATGAGCCCCTATATTATACAACACACAGGTGAACTTACTCTGGAAATAACTATTAACTCTCATCTTAAGGCCTCGTTCTAGGTCAAGGGACAGCGCAGACGAGAACGAGCCAATTCAGGAGCGGTTCTTCAGGCCTCACTTCCTGCAGGCCCCTGGCGACCTGACTGTTCAAGAAGGAAAGCTCTGCAGAATGGACTGCAAAGTAAGAGTTCACTGTCCGAAATCTGCCATCTCTTTTTCCTCAGCGCCACCTTCCTTCACTTCCTTGCTGAAGTTATGTAAAGTGTGCATGTTTAAAATGCTTTCCTGGTTAAGAGAAAAAAAGAAGTGAAATACACTGGCTGTCTTAAATAATTGTTTTTTAATATGTTCTTTACTTAAATTCTATATACCATACCCCAGGAAGTCACTGAGAGATTTTGTCCCTTTAAGTTCAAATGTTCCAACCACTAATTAGTTGATCTTTTCTTTTTTCACATAAATTTTGTGTCCATAGAGCTACTCTTTTTCCCTCTCATTTTCAGTTTCTAAGAGAAGGCATTTCAGTTGTATCACTGTGTAGTCCGTTCAGGTATTATGACTTTTTCTTAAATATGAACACAGTAGCGCTAACAGTATCCTCCTCCTTCCCCATTTTATAGCAGAGCTTCTTATCCCGTCATTAAATGCATGAACTCACAAATTGCATACAAAATTGTGTATAATTTCCACAAGTTTTTTTCAAAGACGCTCAAGACCACAATGTTTAATACCCACTGTTTAATAATTAATGGGGTGAAAAACCAAAGCAGTCAATCAGTTTTTTAATTTAGCTCTTAAATGTTTTTTAAATCATTTGGACGCCCTCTGCTGGTCCTCTCTGGGATTGCAGGACACAAATACACAAATCTAGAGGATTTGAGCAGTTAGGCTTCTAGAAATGAATAAAAAGAATAAGTGCATTTAAAATAATCCAGCATAATTCTTTTTACAGTATAAATACACAAGTGAGTTTTAGTGTATATATATTATATGTGTATTCATTTTTAGTCTGTAAATATTTATACCAATCACCTGTAAAAACGATATGAGTCAAGAGAAGGAAATTTTATTTTAGCTAGATTGGTATCAGTAATAATTTTATGTTTAAAATGGAATTGTAATTGTATTTTGGTATTAATCTTAAAACTATACATTTTCTTACATAAAGTTTGAGGTCTATTTTTAAACATAAAAAATAGCACAAAAACGAGTGAATCTAAATGATGGGTGTATGAATATTCCGCATACTGTTAGCTCTACTTTTGTTCATATTTAAGAAAACGTCACAGCACTTAATCTCACTACACAATGATGTAACTGAAATGCCTGGCTTTAATAGAATATTGGAAACAAAATGATCTCTGCATGTGGATTCCACTATTATGATCTGGCCCGGATAAATGAAATGTAGAAAATCCTGTCACATGAACAGATGGGGTGTCACCCAGTTCACGGGGTGCAAATTCAGTATATTCAAGCTTTAAGAGGGGAACAATCAAGAAATGAATAAAACACTACAGCAACAGCTAAGTACCCACCCCCAGCCACCCCTTTTTAACCCTGTAGGTACATTCCTGACTTGGCGCGAAATCTGAAGGAAAGGACATGACCACTCTCTGGTAACAAGTGTGATGTCCTCCCTCCTTCCGCTCCCATCAGCCCGGAGCAAGGACTCCCCCTGCTTACCACCACCGCCAGTGCCTGGGAGCAGCTCTTCTCAGCAACCGGGAGGGCTGGGCCTGCTCCCTGTGCCTGACACGTGTCACCGCTGGCGCGCTAGGGATTGTGGGGGCAGAAGGTGTCCAGTGCTTCGGGCACCCTCCTGCTAAGTATGTCCCCGGCCTCACTCCAGACATGGCCCTGGCTTGTCTAGGACCTAACTAGTTAGTAAATGGGGACAAACTGCGAGCACCACTTAGCTTTTCTAAACTTGGGAAAGGCCTGAGCCTGACCAGAGTCCACACGCTTCCTCCCTCCCAGCTCTGGGCCCTCCGTACAGGCAACAGCAAGGCAGAGCTGGGGGACTGCAGGGGACACACGAAGCCAAGCTGCCTAAATGCTGTCTGCAGAATCTCTTCATTCTTAACCAGTCGTTTTAATTCACACCTGAGTGGGGGCAGGCACCGTGGAGGTGGTAGAAGTATCGTGCAGCGCGGATGCAACTTGAGAGTTTTCTGGCAGAGCCGATCTTCAGAAGAATTGTTTCTGTCCAGCTGACATCTTTTTGCATAAATACAAATTTGGGATAGGGGGAAAAAGGCCTTTCTTAATGGTGCTTTTCTCCCCATTCAGAATCAAGGTCGGAACTCTAAAGAGCTGGCAGATGGCAACCATCCATCCCTACCCTTCATGGCACAACGTGTTATTAGCAATTAAATGGGCTTTTATCTGAGCTCCGGTCAACACAACTGTCATGGTCTCCAGACTTTTATGATGCTCCCATTGTGATGCTAATTTGTTGAGATGCTTTCTGGGTAATTTCCTACTGCTCTCGTTACTTAGTTTCAAGGATTATAAAATATAATAGCCCTGCGAGCTGGCAGATGCGTTGACTGACGTCTCCACAGCTCTGGCAACTCCTGGGAGCAGCAGGGTCACGTAGAAACACCAACTGAGTACTTGTCGTTACTAGGGTTCAACATCTTTTTTTCCAAGGAGCCGCGAGCCCTGTGCTGATGTACGCCCTCCCTGTCACCTTTATAACCCTGAGCGAGGAAAGACAGCAGAAAAATCTTAATCCTATTTCACTTTTCTCTACGTTGCTCATTAGTAAATGTTTTGAAGGGAAAATATGAGTGCTTAGGAAGCCACGGAAAGGTTTTAAAGCAAAAGATTCAAATGAGCTGTTAAGAGCCATCCTTCCCACCACAGGAGGCATTCATGCTGCTTTCTCAGCTAATGACTTCTTTCTGACACTTGAGAAACTCACCAGCATTTCCGGTCTGATTCAGGTCAGTGGGTTGCCCACCCCGGATCTAAGCTGGCAGCTCGACGGAAGGCCAATTCGCCCCGACAGCGCTCACAAGATGCTCGTCCGAGAGAATGGGGTGCACTCCCTGATCATCGAGCCCGTGGCATCCCGGGATGCCGGCATCTACACGTGCACAGCCACCAACCGGGCGGGACAGAACTCCTTCAGCCTGGAGCTGGTGGTTGCTGGTAGGCTTGTCTGCATCCCGTTCACCGAAATATGTTCAACTCTGACATGTGAATTAATCCCGCATTATCTCACCAGTACAGAAAATATGTCAAACTGCTGAAAAATAGAGCGTAACCTGAAAACAGCCAATCAGGACATGTTTTAAGGCTGAGCAAATCAGAAACTAATGTTTCTGCAGTGTAGCCATTATTATTTAATCATTCCTTTCTCCCACTCACTCACAAGAAAGAAAAGAATTTTTAGTCACTTTTTGGAGTCATTCACTTGCGTGTGAGATGACCCTAGTGTTCCAGCAGCAGCCTGGGCTCCGAGAACCAGAACTGATGCGTAAGAATTAGCTTATGCGTCAAGTTCTTTCCTTTTTTCTTTAAAGGGAAGGTGGAGGCAGGAGTGAAGGCGAGAAGAGGCAGGCAGGCAGGCAGGCAGGCAGGAAGAGAGAGGAGGAAGCAGCACCTGAACTATTTTATATTTGTGTTTAGTTGTTCATCGTGGTTGTTCCCGTTCGCCCCAGACATGAACCTGGAAGCCCGGGAATATGCGGACCGCACCCCGACTCCACCAGGGCGTGCCAGGTTCCACTTTTAAAAAGTATCGTGAAGTGACTTCGACATTTTCTACACCCAGTGTCATAATCAAGTTAATTAAAAAGCAAATTTGTTTTGTGATTGTACTGTGGGTAAATTTTGGAAAAGTATTGTTATATGAAGTCAGCCTCAGATAAGAAAAGTACCCAGTGGGCTCCATGATCCCTCACTCCCAGTCTGATGAGCAGTGCGTGGTGAGGTGCGCACAGTCTGCGTCACCAGCAGTCCCCTGCGTGCTGTTCTCACCAGCAAGCTGGTGTGGCCGTTGAGGCTCATTTTGTGCATTTTATGCTCTTTTAAAAACTGGGGCTCAGGAAGAATACGAAGTTCCGTTCCCACTTCATCCAAAATGGCCTGTCAGGAGACCATGTAAAGTCCACGCAGCTCCGAGTCAAGGTCTTAAGTGTTAGGTAGATTGTCTCCACCTGGCTCCACGGGGCCGCTTGGTTCTGAGACGTGTGTCACCCCCGAGGAGCGCGAGAAAGACATGTGGCCTCACGCTCATTACTGGTAGCCCCCAAGAAAATGAAATGGTTTCCACCACAGATCCACGAGATGACTATCGGTTGTTGGCTCACCCTAGTGGAGTAGTGGTTTGGTCAGCTGCCTTCAGTCATATCCTAAGGACCCAGGTTCACATCCCGAGCTGAGAGAACCACCAAGATGTGCAACCAAAACAGATAAAGTGCTTCTCACCCTCTCTTCCTGCCTGCCTGCCCCTTTCCTTTTAAGAAAATTGTATATGTACGTGTGTGTACACATATGTATACACACACATACATTCAGAGCTATTAATAAGATTTTTCAAACTAATGAAACCTTTTTAAATGGCTTTTTTCAAAGAATACAGACTACAGTTTGTATCCCCCTGTACGTCCAGCGGTGTCTCACTCACCCGGACTGACATCTTCCCAGCCGGCAGCCAGCAGGCAGGGCATCCAGGTTGGGGACACTTGTCCCCTACAGTCGCCAGGTGGCAGTGGCCAGTAACAGCCGTGAGCTGGGCGCAGAGCCCAGATGCTCGCAGAGACGCAGCCGCCCCGGAGGCCGGTCAGACAGGCCTGGTGTGGAGCAGAGGGCGTCATGCTGGAGTTCGCTGAGGGAACGAACGAGAATGGTGCGCAGGAGCCTCCGGTGAGGGCGACGGCCCCGCCGGACAGGGCTGGCCCCGCCACCTGACCGGGCCGCCGGGAAGCGCGCTGGCCGCCCGGGCCTGACGGCAGTCTCGTGTGCCCCAGCTAGGGAAGCGCACAGGCCGCCCGCGTTCCTGGAGAGGCTGCAGAACACCGGCGTCGCCGACGGCTACCCCGTGCGCCTGGAGTGCCGCGTGGCGGCCGTGCCGCCGCCACAGATCTTTTGGAAGAAAGAGAACGAATCGCTCACTCACAGCACCGACCGAGTGAGGTGAGACGCGCCCGCCCGCCCCGGGGAGGCACAGGATGGGGGCCTGCCCGCGGGGCCTGCTGCCGTGGCTGTGGGAGGCGGGCATCCCGCTGGCCTGACACGGGACTGGCTGGGGCGCGAGGTGATCGTAAGCGCTCGCCTTTGTGTGGAAAAGAAACGATGAACTCTGCGGCTCACTGGTGACACACTCTTCAGCGGCTTTGTCCCGGCAGGTCCCTCCGCTGCGCCATTAAGTGGGCGGTTTACTCCGCCCCATTCACTTGAGTGGGCTGGCAGCTGCGCAGCGAGTCGGGCCTGTCGCTCGGCGCCAGTGCCGCTGACGAGCTCGTGGAAGCGATGCTTCGTGTCCACTGCCGCTCCTGAGACGCTCGGCCCTAATGACTGCTCCGTTTCCCAGCATGCACCAGGACAGTCTCGGCTACGTCTGCCTGCTCATCCAGGGAGCCACCAAAGACGACGCCGGCTGGTACACGGTGTCGGCCAAGAACGGGGCAGGGATCGTGTCCTGCACTGCCAGGCTGGACGTTTACAGTGAGTGCCATGGCGCCTCGGTGCCTTTCCTTCCTAAGTTAGGAGAAACCAGACACCTGGACAGCAAATCACGTTCCTTTCGTGCCATCTTGTAAGCACCTCTCATGTTCTACTTGCCCAACAGTTCATACCGCTCTCTCTCTCTCTCTCTCTCTCTTTCTGTTTGTAGCCTCTCGGCACTAATAGTGAACGACTCCAGGAGAACACATGCCAAGTATCTCTCGGGAGCTTCGCAATACAGCAAAGCGCATGTTGCTTTCTTACTTGGCTGCTCACTAGTGGCTTCCTTACCCGCAGGCATCCTGAGGTTAACTCCAGGCAAAGGCATAAGCACGTTTCTCACACGTTCTTACTGTGCTCCGCAAATGAGGGCCTTTTCACATTTCCTCCTGTGGGGCAGCCCTGTCACAGTGTCGCGCCGCGCTCCAGCGTGGCCCGTCGAGCCCGGCGCGCAGACCTCGGCGGCCCAGCAGTAGGTGTGCGCTGGTGGCGTGTGTTTGTGTGCGTGTGTTGTAAATTTAAAGGAAAGTGTTCTTGCTGCTTTTACAAGCGAGCACATGAGCTTGTGTGATCTACTGACGAAATACTAGAAAAAAAAGAAAACTAACTTCAAATCTTACCTCCTCTGGAAAAAGAAATGACTAAGAGTCTTCAGTAAAAGAGTGAGCTCGGCCTTCCCCATCGCTCAATTCCTGTCACTGGGTTAGTGTTACCCATCCCGCCTGAATACCCAGCTACTCTAACGGTGGCAGCATTTCTCCGTTGTGAGTTTTGAAGATATTTTTAGAGAGGTGAGAAATAAGTCTGGCTGCAGTCGACTTATTTACTGCAAAATGAACTGCACTGCGTCTTTGTTGCCGAGATGTTACAGGCCTCCTACTCTGCAGACAGTAAATCTTCAAGATACAAGGAAAATGTGAAGTTATGCTTCACTTTTAGGATTTCTACCATAGATGTGTCAAGTCTTTAACAAAGAGCCAGTGCCTGGTACCTATCAAAATACTGTCTGAGTTTACTGGAAGCATCTCAGGGCTACATTTGCCAAATTTAGGCTAATTTTTCTTTTCTTTTCTTTTGTAGCCCAGTGGCACCAGCAGCCACCAAGCAGTAAGCCAAAGAAAGTGCGGCCCTCAGCCAGTCGCTACGCAGCGCTTTCGGACCAGGGGCTAGACATCAAAGCGGCGTTCCAGCCTGAAGCCAGTCCTTCTCACCTGACACTGAACCCCGGCTTGGTAGAAAGTGAGGACCTGTAGACCAGCCGCTCAAGCGCAGAGACTGCCGTCGCCTTGACCAGCATATTCCTTTGTCACGTTACGTAAAAGGCAGAAACATACATTTGACTATGCAAAACAAAACAAGCACCAAAATAGTTTTCTTACTTGATATACCCAACTTAGAGTGTAAGTAGGTGATGCTAATAGACATACACGTTGCACAGGAAATTCACATTCATCGTCTGATTAAAAATTCTGGGGAATTACTGTGATTAAGATGGCCTGAAATGCCAAAATACTAAGGGAAACCAACTGTCCCACGGTAACCGCAACTGTATTAACAAAAGTGCCTTCTAACAGGAGCTATAGGTCACGTCCGTGATGCTGTGGAATGCTTACTGCAGCGGTTGTACCACAAATGACAGTAAGTCAAGTGACCCTCAGGTGGCAATGTATTCAGACAGCTCATGACCCAAGTGCAATACGTACGGATGGAAAAGGAAGAGAACAGGATAACGAATCTACATAAATGCCTTGTCTTTGCAAATTATTTTCTAGTAAATCATAAGGTAGGAGTTATTTGCCTTAAACGTTAATAATGTTGAGTTTTCTAAGAAGGTTTTAATACCTTAGTTCATAACTTTTTTTTTTTTTAAGTGTAGTCTCTTCATGCTACCTTGGTAGGAAGCTTTATTTACAAACCATATTAAAATGCTAATTTAAATATAAATAATATAAAGTATTCTGAATAAAGCAGAAATATATGAGTCCATTCCAGGAAAAGCATCCAAACCACCCAGATGACCAAGGCATAGCATTTGGAGGAGACGGGTTTGGCAGGAATGAGGAGAATGAAGGAAAATGTTCCCAGCACACTTCTACCACATTCATTTACTGGAGAAGGGCCAGGAGACATGGGACAGGCCAGGTTTCCCTTTGGTTTCTTCAAACTGGACCTTTATGTGGGGGAGCAAGCACTGCCATTCAGAAGTCAGGGCCGCTAAGGTCAGCTGGAAGTTTGGAGCACCGTGCTATGAAATTCAGTGTGTCTGAAGTTGGCGTAGTAGCTGAAGATTTTAGACGTGTAGAGCAAGTTGAAAATGGACTGGGATTGCAAACCGCCTGCAGGTGCTAGGGAAACGGAGATTTAGCAGAGACGAGAAAAGCTATGTGCCAGAAGTACTCTTTCACGGGCACTGATACGGTAAATGGAAAACATGGGTTCACGTCCCTGCTGCCATAAACTTGTCACGAGGAGGAACTGGGTTCCAAGTCATTTGTAAAGGCATCTCAGCAAAGACTGATTTCTGAATGCCTGTGACTCTGTGTCAGCCAGATCCAACTGATTCTGACCAGACTTGATGGTTTTAAGTCGGAACCAATAATATTAAAAAGGAGAAGAGGTGATTTGGCTTAATATTATAAAACATGACGCTTTAATGGTACTTTGCTATGAAAAGAAAACACTGTATTCTTTATGCAAAACACATATATCTTTCACTATTTATAATAAAAATGTTGACCTCTCTTAGCTCAGTTACTCAATTCAATATGTAGTATTTTTTAAGCAATTTTCTATCTTGGACCACCCCACGTATTTCATATTACTGCTTCACATGTACAGCCTTCTCGTAAGACCACCAACCAACCAAGTGTTAAGTGATTCACAGGCTCGAGCATGGAGACAGATGTTCTATGCAAAGTGGTACAAGTGTTTTTGACCACACAAACGCATCGCTAATAAGGAATTTAAGATGCCATACAAAGTCTCTCATGGACCTATTATGTTCTAGAATTACGACTTACATCATATCTTACTTGCCAAATTTTTCTGAATGTGACTTTTTGCTAACTTGCTGGGTTTGGGATTCAGTAGCATTATTTTGCCACCTTTTATGTTGTATTTATAAAAAAAAAAAAAGTGCTATCATTACTACTTTGGATTGTTGTGCCGGTGTAATGTAGATTTAACATCAATAAATATTTAACAAACAATAGTCACAACTTTGTGAAGCAAAATACTCGTTGGTTTTCGGTTACTACTGTGATGAGTGAGCACAAACTCAGAGGCTAAAAGCAGCACTGACTCGTGAGCTCAGGCCCGAGGTCAGAAGTTGGGTGACACGGTTGGGCTCACAGCTCCAGGTCTTAGCGGTGCTAAAACCAGTGTGTCTGCTGAACCGCATTCTCACCTGGAGCCGGAATCCTCTTCCAAGCTCACACTTGTCAGGCCAGAATTTCGTTCCTTGTAATTATAGAATAGAGGCTTCTTTTACTGGGGGCCACTCTCCACTCACAGAAATCACCCATGTCACCTGCATCATAACCACCTCCATCTTCGGAACCAGCACTGAAACTCTCCCCATGAGAAATCCCCCTCATGCTGTGAATCTCTAGTCGACAGGGCCCACTCTTTAAGGGGTCACCTGATTAGGTCAGGCCCAACCAAATACTCTTAAATTCACCTGAGTTGGGACCTCATGGCATATAAAAATGGCTGCCCTTCAGGCAGCACTAGACTTTTGTTTGACTGGATGAGAGGGGTGTGTGTACTATCAAGTGGGGATGCTGGGAGCCATCTGAGAATTCTGCCAACCATGTCAGCTGGATGCATGGAAATGACTGGTGCCTATGACTTCCCAGGGAAGTTCCCTCTTAGAAATTAAAAATACGGGCTTCCAGTTTAAGAGAGTGACATCGGAGAAGCCTGAAGAAACCTTCAAGAAAACACTGAATCTACAACTACATACAGAATAATTTCCCTTGAAAGAAACCCCAAAACTGGCTAAGTGATTCCTACGCATCAGACATGAGAGAAACCCACAGGGAAATGGGCAGATGCTGACACCCAATCTGGCCCAAATGCCACCCCTGGTTGGCGACCCACAGTCAGTCGGGAGTCGGGAGGGAACTCAACCCGAAGCTGCTTCCTCAGTGAGCCCACGTCAGGCACTCGCAGCTGTTAAGACCTGGACCTGAGACAAGCTAGAGAGCACACACGGCTCTCCAGGGCACGTGGGGACGCGGGGACGCGGGGACGCGCGCCCAGGACCAGTCCTTCTGTAAGAGGCCCGTGACCTTCCAGCAGCAGCCCGGGGCAGGCGTCTAACTAAACACGCTGGGCCACCAGATCCCTCTCCAGAGACCCGGGAGGGCAGGCGACGTCGGACACCACCTCTGCTTCATTCCCGGTCACCACTCTCTCCCGAAAAAGGCGCGCCCTGGTGTTTTAGCAGTTAAGTCCGCCGCCTCTGGTCGGCGCGAGCCCACATGTCTCCCAAGGACCTGGGTCCCTGTCCCAGGGACGGGCGACAACCACAATGAGCAACTACATGGAAGTGACTGCTCCTCTCTCCCTGCTGCCTGCTCCCCTTCACTGCTCCTGGACCTTTCCTTGACAGAGAGCAGCGCACGCTCCGGTGCCCTGGCTTTCATGGCTACAGCGCAGGGGACACGATCTGGCGGCCTGGCCGGTAGAGACCCCGGTCACACTCCCAGGGCCCACGCAACTGTAGCACACAGTTCCTAAGGAGCTACCTCCCCAAGCCCCAGCGAGCACAGCTCAGGGGGCCCGACACGGCACCGGGAGTACTGCCAGGCCGATGGCAATCCCTCCGGACGCGGGAGCCCAGCAGACACCACCTCTGGCCTCTGCTCCCCCCAGGTCACCGGCTTCTCCACGGAAGGGGCCTGGGAACACGTCCGGCTCTCAGCTTTTCGCCTCCTGCGCAGAGCAGTTCCCCGCCAGGCTGGCTGTGGCGGCCGGCAGGGCCTGTGCTCGCGGGCTCACAGGACCAGAGCAGACAGCTCCGATCTGCCTGTCACCTCGCTCGGCGCGCGGAAGCCCGCCCGACAGCTGCTGCCTGCGAGTCTGGCCTCCCAGCCCCCGAAATGGGCTGCTGCCTGAGACGCCCCGCTGGGGACGCCGCCAGGCCTTGGCACACCTGCGGAATAGAGCGGGCTGCCTGGGCAGGTGCGCACGTTTCACCGGTGCCGGCCAACAACGCGGGCGGGGAGAGGAGGTTGCTCTCCGCCACGAATCCGTCCCCTCGAGACTGGGAGACCGAGCTACTTCACTAAGGCACAGACACCACCAGTGTCAGGACAAACGAGGAAACGCGAGCTATGATTCATAGAAAAAAAGACAAGTGGGAAGTTCTTAAGATTCTCCCTGGGCTGAAGAAAACAATAGATAAACAATGTATTCAGAATTTTAATGAGAGAAAAGAAACCGCCAAACCAGTCACGGAGCGGGGGAACAGCGGACAGTCCAGTGCCCCTGCTGCTCAACAGCAGATGCTCGGACGGAAGAAACAGGACGCGAAAGCACGGTGCCGAGGACGGCACCCCTCAGAGCGACACAAGGACACAGTGGAAACCGCCAGGACATGAGGCCATCAAGTGCACGTTCACATCAGGGGGAGAGATGAGGGGCAGGAACTCCATAACCAAGCAATGAAGCACATGCAGATCCAAGGAGCCAGAGCTCCAAAGAGGACCCCCACCAACACCCTTGAAGTGCCAGCGACAAGGAGACTCTGAAAAGCAGGCCAAGTGGTGCAACCTGGCGGAACAGTCGTTAGCTCACGCCCTGGGTTCGAGCCCTGGCTTGGGGGGTAAACAACCAGTGTGGACAAGTAAAAGTAAAGTGCTTCTTCCTCCTCCCTCCTCCTGCCTGCCTGGCCCCCGTCGCTCCTGCCCGCCTGCCCGCCCACCGTCACTCCTGCCTGTACCTTTCCTTAAAAAAAGAAAAAAGCAGGAAGAGATTAACAACTTGATATAAGCAAGGAAATCCTCTACACTATCAGCAGGTGGTTGGACAGAAAGTTGTAGGCCACAAGGGAGCCACATGATCTCTTCAAATGCTGCCAAAAAAGTCCAACCAAGAACGCTCTACCTGGCAAAGTTGCCTTTGAGAATTAAAGGGCAATAAAGAGTTGCCCAGATGTGCAAAAGTTAAAGGAAGTCACCACCATTAGACCGGCCTTACAATAAATGTTAAAAGGACATTTTTTAATCTTAAATGAATGTGCATTAATTAGCAAAGGGAGAATATGAAAATAGATTGTGTATATTGCGAAGGCCGATACACAGTAAAAATCATAATAAAATCTAATGTAATTGTGATGGGTTAATCACCAAGAAAGCTAGAATGAAGGGTAAAAGACAAAACTATACAATAGTTTGTTAATGCATATATAACATAAAAAGTAGGTGAGTTGTTACATCAGAAATGAAATACGGAGGAGCAGAAAATGCAGAGCTTTAGAATGCAGCCGAGTTTAAGTTATCAGCTTAACATAGTTATATATATATATATATATATATATATACACACACAATAAGCTGTTTTATAAAAGCCTCATCATAACAAAAAACCTGTAATAAAACACAAAAGCTATTAAGATAGCTAAGCCTATACCCCAAAACCATCAAGTCACAAGAAAAAAAAGGACCAAATCAATGATAAAACACATGAATCACATTGCAATAAGTACATATTTATCAACAATTACTCTGAATGTGAATTCTCTAGTCAAAAGACATAGGCTGGCTCAAGAAAATTAAAACAAGACTCGACTATGGGCTACTTGAAGAGATTACTTCAAAAGGAAGGGGATACACACAGACTTAAAATGAAGGGATGGAAAAGAGACCACGTGTGGGAAACCGAAAGAAAGCTGGAGTAACTGTACTTACTGCAGACAAAATAGACTTGACGACAAAAACAGTGATAAGAGAAAGAAGTCACCATTATCAACGATAAAGAGCTCAACCATCAAGCATGGTTTCCAAGCACAACAATAAGACTAGAAATAAATTACAAGAGGAAAACTGGAAAATTCGCAAATACGTGGAGATTAAACAACATATTATGAAACAAACATAGGTCAAAGAAGAAATCAAAAGTACTCACACAAATGAAAATGGAAATAAAGCATCCCCAAACTTACAGGGTCCAAGAAAAGCAGACCTGAGATGAAAGTTTGTAAGTATAAATACCTACATAAAATTCAAGAAAGATCTCAAATGAATAACTTGACATCTCAGAGAACTAGAAAAGACAAAACCCAATGGTAAGTAGAAGAAAAAAAATAAAGATGAGAATGAAAATAAGTGAAATGCAGACTAAAAAGATAATAGAGAAGATCAAAGGAACTGAGTTTTTTTTTAAAGATAAAATTGACAAATCTTCAGCTATATTCTTCAAGAAAAAAAATGAGACTCAAAATACGAAACGAAAGATAAGAAGTTACAAGTGATGCTATAGAAATACAAAGGATCATAGTCCACATACATCCCAAGGCCCCCAATTCAAGACCTGGGACACCAAAGGGAACAAAGAAGATACACAACTAAATAAAAGAATTTCCTCCTCCTCTCTCTTCCTGTCTCCCTACCTACTCACCTTCATTCCTGCTGTGCCTTTTCTTTAAAAAATTAGAATTGCAAAAAAAAACAAAACCAAAGGATCATGAGATTACCAGAAACAACTATGTGCAACAAATTGGACAACCTAAAACAAATGGATAAATTCCTAGACATATTACCTACGAAGGCAGAACATGAAAGAAAAACTAAACAAACCTATTACTAGTTAGGAGATTCAATCAGTAATCAGAAACCTCACAACAAAGTCCCACACAAAACAGCTTCACTGGTAAGTCTACCAAATATACTCAAAGGAGAACTAACACTGATTCTTCTCAAACTTTTCCAAAAAATGAAAGACGAGGAAACACTTCCAAACTCATTTTACAAGGTGACAATTACCCTGATACCAAAAAAAAAAAAAAGACATCTTGGGGCCAACATTCTTAATATGCAAAAATCTTGAAGAAAATCTTAGCAAATTCAAAACACATTTAAAGAATCATTAACCATAATCAAGTAGGATTTATTCCGGGGATGCAAAGTATGGCTAACAATCACAGATCGTTCCATGTGATAACACCATATTAATAAAGTGAGGGTAAAAATCATACCGCCATCTCAAAAGGAAGAAAATGCAGTTAAGTCTATCAACATCTATTTATGATTTTAACAACCTTAACCAAGCAGGGAAAGAGAGCGTGTGCCTCAAAGCAACAGAGACCGTATATGAGAAGCCCACAGTCAGCATCGTCCTCAACAGGAAAAGCTAAAAGCACTTCCTTTAAGATCAGAAACAAGACAAGGATACTGACCAGCCTTTTATTCAAGCGAATACCAGAGGTTCCACAGAAAAAGAAATAGAAGATATCCAGCTGGAAAAGGAAGAATACATTTGTCAGTTATTTGCAGAAGATATGATGTTATGTATCTAAAAACTCAATCTCCACCACAAGTTACAGGTAACTCAGTAAAGTTTCAAGATACAAATATACAAAAATCAGGTGTGTTGCTATGAACTAATAATACACCATCAGAAAGAGAAATGAAGAAAACAATCCCATTTATAATTGCATATAAAGGAATAAAATGCTTGGAAATATATTCAACAAGGTTAACAACATATACATTCAAAGTTATTAAGACATTGATTAAAGAAACTGAAGACGACGGATAAATGGAAAGATACTCTTTTGCTCAAAGGTAGGAAAAAATAGTTAAAATGCCAATACTTCCAAAGCAATTTACAGATTCAATGCAATTCCTATCAAAAGCCCAATGGCGCCAACAGGGACATGAAATTACGTTCCTACTCACTGGTCATCAGGGAAATGCAAATTAAAACAACGAGCTATCACCTTACACCTGAAAGACTGGCTATTATCCAAAGTCTGGAAACAAATGCTGGCGAGCATGTACAGAAAAGGGAACATTTTTGCACCGTTGGTGGGAGTGCAAATTGGTACAACCCCTGTGGAGAACAGTTTGGAGATTCCTCAAAAAACTGAAGATGGAAATCCCACACGATCCCGTCATTCCACTTGTGGGCATCCACCCAAAAGATGCGAAAGCACCATCCACGGAGGTGCATGCACCCCATGTTTATTGAAGCCCTATTCACAACAGCTTAAAACTGAAAATTACCTAAGTGCCCAAAATCAGATGATGGATCAAGAAGATGCGGTACATATATACAATGGAACACGACACAGTCCTTAGAAGAGATGAAACCCTGTTATTTGAATCAACATGGATGGATCTAGAGGGGACGATGCTAAGTGAAACAAGTCAAAAGAAGACAGAGACCAGATGACCTCACTCATAGGTGGACTGTGAAGAGACAAAACAAAGGAACAGATGAAAAACATAACCAACCCTGAAACATTTGCAACACAAGTGAGGTGACCAATAGGGAATGGGGCGGGTGGGGGCACATGGTGGCAGAGCCCACTGGACAATGGTGAAGAACTTGTGGTGATTTGGTGGAGGGTAGGGTGTGTTGATATATATCTAAGAAATGAGAAACCTATACATATTAAATTATTTTAATGCGTAGATTACTACAATAAAAAATATATTTATTAAACAAAAAACAGCAGGACTGGTTGAAAATAAGTTTGAGAAGCAGCTGGACTCTGACCACCCTCTAAACTTTACATGGGAGACCGGAGGATCACACACAAGGTTCCAGACAGTCTGAGAGAGACCAGCCACTGGGGACAGCAGAAAACTACACCAGACACTGAGAAATAGGGTATAAGTTCACAGATCTCTTCTCCACTTTGGGTTCCACAACACTGACCGTCTTTGCTGGAGAATCTGACCCCCCCACCAAAGGTCTTAAAAGTCTCCGAGTGAGGCCCAGGAATCCCAGAGACCCCTTGATCATCTCAGAGGATGAGCAAAGTCAAATCTGTTTTCACAATGATAGCACGATGTTGTCTGCCTTTCCACTCATTCTCTCGGAAGTATACAGAGCTGCTTTTACGTGCTACACACGTGATTCTGCCAGAAACTGAAGCAGAAACACGTGGGTCAAACTTTGTCTTCTAAGCTAGACATTAAAAAGTGTCACAAAAGTGTTAAATATCACTTCTAATTTGTTTTGAAAAAGTTATTTTTCATAAAAATATATTTACATTAACAGGCAAGTATTTACTGTTATTTTGAATGAATTATTAGATGTTAAAAAATTCTGTTTTACTTTCTATGGTAGTAAATCTAACCCACATAAACAAAAGCTCTTTGGGGTCCTCAGTAAATCTCTAGCCTGTAAAGAGGGCCTCAGACAAAAACATTCGAGAACTGATGAGTTAAAAAGCTGACAGCGGGGTTCTGTCATGAGGACATCTGTCCACATCACCCTGCAGTGAAGCCTACGGCCAGCAGTCAACTCAGTAACAGAGCTTCCAAAACACAGATGGCAAAAATATCTACAACAAACATGTAGCTTTGTAATTTAATCTAACACTCTTAAAACCACAATCCAGGTCAAGAAAAGAGACTTTATCAGATATTCTAGAAGCCCCTCCAAATGTCCCCAAGGTACTACAGCATTGTCTTTTTTTAATTGTGGTAAAATATACAAAAATAAACATATACGTTTGTATATACACCACTTCAGTCATTTTAAGTGCAAAATTCAGTTTGTTATGTTTTCAAACATAACACATTTTTAAAGTCTGTTAATTTACATTTATTTGTTGAGAAAAACAGGCAGTTGGCCGTTGAAGTATCCGACAGCCTAGATTTTACTAATCGCATCAGATCTGAGTACAATCAAGCTGCTCGTTAGTGCCCCACTGCTAAGAAGACAGTCAACTAATATATCAAAAAAAGAATGCAACCTGGAGAAAAAGTGGACAGAGAAGAAATAGAAGAAAACTTCTATTATTAAGAAGCTCAGAAGGAAACGCAGACTCTAATAACACTGGAGGACCAGCAAGTCTCTCACAATGTGAAGGAAAATGACTTCTGGCCCAGTAACCTATTCTCGATTTAGTAAACAGGAAGAGCTGAAGTCATGTCAAACATTTCAGAAAGCTACTGGAAGATGTGTTCTCACGAATGCAGTGGTAAGACGAGTAAAGGAAGACACGAGACATGAAGAGGGCGACAACGGCAGGGAGGGAGAAAGGAAACCCACGAGACATCAGCAAGGGAAGGGGCCACGGCCACAGCGGTGCAGGAGATCAGAGACCAGAGCCTGGACTGCAGGCCTCAACCCTCAACAGACCGCAGGACAGCACCGCTGAGGACGTGAAAGTGACGAAGCGCCCAGCGTCTGTGACTACACTGCCAGGACGCGTGCACGTACTGGAACTGGCGAATGTTGACAAAGCAAATGAACAAACAGTAAAATTAAATCAATTCCAAGGAAAAGAAAAGAGTGTGCAGAATGATGAATCACCAAACGCCGCGTGACTCAGCTGTGAACAGTGTTTCCAGAAGGTTAGTGCTGATCATGACCAACTGCTCCGGGGCTGGTGGACAGGAGCGCGCACGCGGCCAGGTCACGGGGCGGGCCGGGCAGGGTAACCATCTTCCTCAGCGAGAGGCCAATACATAATGACTAGCTCTGAAAACGCAAATATGTTCCCTGGAAATAAGGAAATTGATACCAAATAAATCAGAGATTAAAGTCACTCCCTCTGAGGAACAGGAAATGATTCTGCAAATGTTTTAGTATATATAATAAAATTTAAATATAAACTATGGAAAGATTCACTGGAATAGTGCATTGTCAGATATGTGATAAACGGTTAACCTGCACATATGGGCTTATATCATTTTATAAATCAAAGTTACATCAATAAACATTAACAATTCTTAAACGGAGGGCAATGCTGGGGCTGGAGGGCAGACAGTCAAAGACGGCAGAATCTAGTTTGCACTGTCACGGCTCCCTGACTGCTCTCAGGTTGCAGCTTAGGTGACATTTCTCACCCCCAAAAGTACTGCCTGCTCCCAGTTGTGGAAAATTGGAAAGCAAAGCAGCGCCACCGTGGAGGGCAGCACCCCAAAGAATCCTGTGAAAGAGAGCCCAGGTCTATGGTCTATCGCAGCACCTTCACCGCAGAGCAAAGTCGGGACAACCGGCCTTAGAACTGACGGGGGTGGGTGTACACTGGAGGCTGTGTGTGTGTGTGTGTGTGTGTGTGTGTGTGTGCAGACCACGCGCCTGGGGGAGCGCACAGAGGCACCAGTGTGGCACAGCAACGACCGCGGGGATTAGTCCGCGCTGAGAACCAGACACCCGGGAAAGGTCTGATTAAAATGAGTCAGACTCGGGGAAACCACAGGAAAGTGCCGGCTTGCCAGGTCCGTAATGGCCTAAAGGCACAAATACTTCCTTCTAAGTGACCCCCTAGCTAAGGGGAGTCAAGTGTCTGATGTGAATCACACGATCTACACAGCAGCACTGCTTTCAGAATAAGTTTTCACTCTGAGATACAGGTCAGGGTTAACAGTTCGTGAATAAACCAGAAATACTGCTCAGAACCCGTATGTTTCAGATCAAGATAAACAGATAAATTTGAAATAGGACTTGAAAAATCAGGTTCAGAATGTACATCAATAAAAGTGGAACACAGTGGAGTACGAACAAGGCCGCCGACAGTGGAAGGACTCCTACACAACACACCGAACATTCCATCAAGAGAAACAAAAATGACACTTACTGATCACCTACTAAGTGCCAGGCATCATACCACATTTAATCCTTACAATAAGTCTAGGAATTCTTACTCTCTTTTACAGAGGAAGAAATAGGTTTAAAGAAGGGATGTCAAAATCACAATTAAAGACTTGGAATGTGAACCAGTACTTTGTCTCTGAAAGTCTTATCTTTCCACTAACTTCAATGCAAAAGATGTGAAATCCTTCTCAGAACATGGCTTGGAAGTTCAGGAAAGGGCATTAAAGGTGAGTGCCCAGCCACCACTTGGTAGATGAAGTCAGCATTAAGATGCCATTCAAAATAGCCATCAGCCATACACAACACAATATTTCTATCATACCCCTGCTAAGCACCATGGACATTCATTTTAATTAGACCCATAGATAATTATATAAATGTTAGTTAAAGATAAGGCACAGATGTCAATCTCTCAAAAAGAAATAATTGCCATTTCAGGAAACATTCTGAATATCATTCGTTTTTCACCCAAATGCTTTCAGAAGAAACTAATACTAAACTAATAATAAACATCTAAACTAAGAAATGATTTTATTTACTGTTTAGAAGTTTCTAAATAAAAGGCTAAATAATCACTTTGGTTGCTTTGGCAAATGTCTTACTAGGTGACATATGACGTGCTACTATAATTAAACACACTGTGTCCCCAGCGCAGATAAATTTTGTTCTACAGATACTGTGCACCCCGATGCTTACTGCAGCACAAGTCACAGTAACTAAGGCAAGGAACTGACCTAAATACATGACAGCAGATGACTGGGCAGAGAAGCTACAGTATTTACATTCAATGAAATACTACTCTGCTATTTAAAGACTAAACCTGCTTTTATAACAACCCAGGTGGAACTTGATTTTGCTAAGTGAAATAAGTCAGAAGGAAAAAGAAAAATACCAGAGGAGTTTCACTCATAAAAGAAACAAGGATCTGGTTCCAAGATGGCAGTGTTAAGATCTTGAGCCCACTTCCTCTCCACGGACACAACTAAAAACCCACCTATTGATCAACTGTAACCTTGGCAAAGAAATTGGACCACCATCTCCAGGGAGGAGACAGACATTTCCATAAACAGCAGAAGCTGATCCATCTGGGTGTGACACCACCCTATTCACGATTCCAAGGCCACAGGAGAGACCAGTGACCAGTGAACCCCACTGTCGCAGAGCTGAAGGGCTTTCACCTTCAGCGAGCGCTCCCATACCTGGGGTCTGGCTTTCAGTCACAGAACCAAACTCTCAACTGGGGTGAAGAGAGAGCTAGCCTCCTTATGAACAGAGACAGCACTTCTGAGCTGTGCTGACCCTGGAGGCTGCCACTGCCGGAAAGGCCCCGGGGGAAACACCCAACCTCTCCATTAGTGCAGTTGTGTGGCTGCTGACCCCTGAGATTACACAACTAAAAGAAGCCAGCGTTCCAGACCAACACCTGGGAGTATATTATGCAACTTGACACCCTAACACAAGGTCTTTACACCAGGGAAGCCTAACCCATAGAAATACAGCCAGAATGCCAAACAGATCGAAGAGACAGAGAAATACGCAACATGACGACCCAAAACAAAACCCCAGGGGAAAATCTGAATGCAACAGACTTTACCTGATGACGACTTTAAAGCAATAGTTTTCATTAAAACTCACTGAAATCAGGAAAACGATGGAGGAACAAAAAAGAAAACTACAAGAAAGAGAGAAAATGAGGCAGATCCAAACAGAATTCATGGAGCTAAAGAACTTAATAGCTGAGCTAAAGAACATAACAGCACCTCAACAGGAGGTGCAAGGAAGCCTCTGATGGAAGCATCTGAGCTAAAAGACAGGGAGTGGAGCTAGAAGACAGGGAGTGGAGCTAGAAGACAGGGAGTGGAGCTAGAAGACAGGGAGTGGAGCTAGAAGACAGGGAGTGGAGCTAGAAGACAGGGAGTGGAGCTAGAAGACAGGGAGTGGAGCTAGAAGACAGGGAGTGGAGCGAGCCCGAGCAGACCAGCGGAGAGGAAAGGCCCCAGCAGACCAGTGGAGAGGAAAGAACTAAAAGACACAAAGACAGCAGAGGAGACCAATGGGATAGTATCAAGAGAAACAACATTTGTATCATAGGAGTCCCAGAAAGAGAAAAAGAGAAAGGTGCAGAAAGTGTATTTAAAGGAAAAACAGCTGAGAATCTTCCTAACCCCAGGAA
This sequence comes from Solenodon paradoxus, assembly GCA_004363575.1. Lineage (NCBI taxonomy): Eukaryota > Metazoa > Chordata > Mammalia > Eulipotyphla > Solenodontidae > Solenodon > Solenodon paradoxus. The sequence goes on along the minus strand of RJWH01001989.1, from coordinate 129,630 downwards.
GAAAGCCATCCTCCAAACCCAGGAAGCTCAGTGTTCTAAACAAAAGCCACATAGACCTACAGTAAGACACACTGTCATTAAGATGACAAAAACAAAAGCAAAAATCAAGATAAAGAGGAAATCTGAAAAGAAAACGAACTAACAAAACACCACAAAATTTCCTAGACTCTGAAATCAAGACTGTGTGACCAGAGGGGGAGGGGAAAGGGACATGGGTAGAGGTAAAAGGAATGGAGGTGAGTGGTACTAGAACTGTGATGTGTGTGTGACGTGATATACACATTTGTGAAGGTGAGACTACGCTCCCGAAACGTAAACAGAAAAATAAACTAGTGGGACATTAATAAAACACACACTGCACCCCCAAGCTGTAATTTCACCCAAATTCATAAAGCAAGGTATGCCTCTATCCCCACTATCCTGCTTCCCTTTTATCTTCAAGTGTAATGCATTCCAAGTGTATCATTTGATGAATTTGAAGACAAAAATACCCACGAAGCTCCAGATCCAGATGTCCATAATTTCTAAGTTTTCTCATGCCCCTTTGTAAGCTACCCCTCTATCTATTAAGGCAATACTCAGATGTTTTCTGAAGTTTGAGATTAATTTGTGCTTTCTAGAATTTTATGTAACTAGAATTACACAGTATATAGTCTTTTGCATCTGTACTCATTCACTCAACTAATTATTGCTAAACTGTATTGCTGATATGTTTAATTGTTTTTGAGATTCTATTGTAAGATCAGCCTCCCCAAAATGACAGGGCATGATTTTCCCAATATGCCCAGGACATACTTTTCATTAATACATGTCAACTCAGTATGTGTAGCTAAGGTCAATAGACACTGTGCAGATCTCAGGAGAAATTGTTACCATAAAGAATACCTTAAAGAATAAAGTTACCTAGATTTAGGGTCACCTCCAGAAGTTAACCTTTTCATCAAAGAAACCTATCTTAAGGAAGGGCAAACATCCAGAGATGATTTTGTCCCATGAAGTCATGCCTTCCTGGTAATGTGAGATCCCCTCTTCTCCTTGATGCCCCAGGCCCCTATCCCACTCCTAGGCTCAGAATATAAGTGCTCAGTTTGCCCCCACTTACTCTACAATTTACAACTATGTAAATTCTACATAGATATGCAACTAAATTTGGTCTTTTTCCCCCCCGACTAATCTGTTGTTAATTTGCTTGCTCAACCAGCCCAAAAAGAGCTGCAGAATGATGGCTGAATTTTCCCTGCAACTCCACACTACTAAAAAGGTTTTCAAAGAATTTTTTTAACATTTTATATTCCCACCAGCTACACATAAGGGTTCCGGCTGCCCCACATTTTCACCCACCACCAGCACGATCAGTATTTTCACTGCACCCACGCTAACACTGTCAGTGGTACCTCACTGCATTTTTCATTTGGATTTCCCAGGTCCCTAAAAGTATCAAGGACCTTTACAAGTACTTATGATCATTCATACATTTTCTCTTATAAAATATCCAACCACATGTGGGGGCCATTTTATTTGGTTGACTTATTATTTAGTTGTAACAGCTTGTTACAGATTTTGAAAATACATATATAACACATTTGCATTATATATACGTGTGTGTTTATACTCACACACAACTAATAATGAAGCACTCAAAATAAAAAAACATGAAAAATGTGATATCAAAACACAACAGAAAAAAACACGAGAAAAGAATCTAACTCTACCACCAAGGAAAGTCATCAAACCACAAAGTAAGAGAAAGGAACAGAGGAACTACAAGACAGCCAGAAAACAATTAACACATGGTAATATATACATACTTCTTGATAAGTACTCTAAATATAAAATGCCTAATTCTCTAATCAAAACTCAGAGTGGTTAAAAGGGTTGAAAACAACCAACCACCCAAACTTCAAATGTAGTAACTAACACAGAGACTGAAAGGATGGGATTGATTATTCCATACAAAGGGAAACCAAAATAAAGTTGGAATTCCTAAACTTGTGTCACACAAAATAAACTTTAAAACAGAATCTATGAGAGACAAAGAAGGTCATTCTGTAATGGTACGTGTCAGCCCAATAAGCGGACACTCCACTTGTAAATATTTATGCACCTGGCGGAGCAGCAGTTAGGTCACCTCCAAAGAGGACGCCTGGGTTCAAGTCTTGGGCTAGGGGAGGAGGCAAACAATGTGAACAAGTCAAAAAGAATAAAATAAGGACGCTTCTTCCTCCTCTCTCTTCTGGCCTACTTGCCAATGTGCCTTCGTTCCTGCCTGTATCTTTTCTTTAAAAAAAAACAAAAAGTCACAGTGCACCCTGCTGGCTTAGGGATTCAAACCAGACACAGTCCACATACATCCCAAGGTCACAAACATCCCAAGGTCTCCAGTTCACCATCAGGGGCCAGGAAAACAATCAATGATGAACACCCAAATAAAATAAATAAAAGTGCTTCTTTTTCCTCTCTTTCTGGTCTGCCTGCCTATTCACCTTCATTCCTGCCTGCAACTTTCCAGGAAAAAATAAAAATCATATACAGCATCTTTTCGGATTACAATGGTATAAAACTAGAAATTACTGGAAAAGTCACAAATGTGTAGATTAAACAACAAATTATGAAATAACCAATAACTAATGGATCAAAGAACATATCAAAAGGAAAATCAAAAAATACCTTCAGACAAACGAAAATTTAAAAAACAAGTTATCAAAATTTCCAGAACCCACCTCCCCTCTGCAGCTCAGGAGCTAAGGTTCAGGCGATGAAAGCTGTAGACCCACGTTTGAAGGCCACAGTCAAAAGGGCAAAAACGAAACAACAAAAAATAAATAAAAATACTTTTGAGACCCAACAAAAGCAGACCTACGATGAAGTTCGTTGTAATACTTATCTCAGGATACAAAACAAAAAAAAAAATGCAAACAACCTAAATTTATACCTGGAGGACCCAGAAAGAGAAAAACAAAGTGCAATATTAATAGGAAGTAGAAAATAACAATCCGAGTGAAAATAAATGAAATATACACTCAAAAGCCAATAGGAAAACCGTCAATGAAACTAAGAGCTGGGTTTTCGAAGAGATAGAAAATTAACACATCTTTAGCTAGACTCACCACAAAAAAACAGAAGACTCAAAATACAAAATCAGAAATAAAAGAGGTGTTTCAACTAATACCACAAAAATATAAAGGCTCTTAAGAGACTACTATAAACAAGTATATGCCAACAAGCCTCAAAGCAGATAAATTCCTGCAAACTTGTAAATACTGAATCATAAGGACACAGAAAAACTAAGCAGACTGATTACCAGTAATGAGATTGAATCATAATCAAAAATGTCCCAGCAAACTTAAGTCCAGGAACAGACAATTCACGAGTGAAATTTACCAGGCACACAAAGAATAAATAACCAATCCTCCTCAAACTCTTCTCGCTCTTCCAAAAACTGAAGAGGGGGCACTTCCGAATTCACTTCACAAGCCCAGCATTATCTAATACCCAAACCAGACAATGACACCCCAAGAAAGAAACTCACAAATCAATATTCCTGATGAACAAAGATGCAAAAATCATCAATGAAATATTAGCAAACCAAATACAACACATTAAAAGGAGACTATACCAGTCACGTGGGATTTATTCTAGAAATATAATGACGCTTCACCAGTCACAAGTCAATGATATGTCACTTAGCAAAACGAAGAATAAAAATCATATAACATCTTACACATAAAAGCATTTGATGAAATTCAATATCCATTTATGACTAAGGTACAGAGGGAATGTGTCACAACATAATAAAGACCATATAAGACATTATACCTAGAGCTAACACCAGGAGCTAACCCGAACCCATGAGTGAACAGCTGAAAGCTTTTCCTCTAACAGCAGGAACCAGGCAGACACTCATTCTTGCCATTTACTCAATATAGTGTTCTTGCCACTTTTACTCAATACAGTGTTGGAACTACTAGCCAAAGCAATTATTCAATAAAAATAATTAAAAGGCATCCAAATAGAAAAGGAAGTAGTAGTATAGTCACTCTTTGCATATGACATGGTATTATACTAGAGAAGTCACAGACTCCACAAAAACAAACTTAGAAACAATAAACAGGGCACACCCCTGTGACTGGGGGCTGAGCCAGCAAAGGTGCAGAGTATGTAAAGCCAAGGACCTGGCTTTGTAATCCAGGGTGGTAGGGGGGAGGGTCAGAAAAGAAATAATATACATACTTAGCAAAGTTTTAAGATACAAAATAAGGCACACCCTTGTGGCCTAGCAGTCTAGGCCCGACCCAAAGTCCCAGGCTCAAGACCCAGGCCTCAGGAAAAAATCAATGTGAACAAATTAAGTGCTTCTTCCTCTTCTCTTCCTACCTGCTTACTCACCTTCATTCCTCCTCTCTCGTCCTATCTGCCTGCATATTCACCTTCACTCCTGCCTGTACACACTTCCATTAAAAAAATATAATCGATGTATAAGTATCACTTGTGTTTCTAGACACTAATATAACTATTAGATAAATTAAGAAAACAATCCCACTTACAAATGCATAAGCTAAAATATCTAGGAATAAATTTAACAAGGAGGTAAAAAAAATAATGATCCTAAAAACTACTGACAACAAGGAAATAAATTGAAGACAAAATAAATGGAAAGATATTCTGTGCTCACAGACTGGAAGAATGAATATTGCTAAAACGGCCACACTAACTAAAGCAATCTACAGATTCAAAATTCCAAAGGCATTTTACACAGAAAGAGAAATTTCAATAGCCTAAAATGTGTATGGAAACACAAAAGACCCCAAATAGCCCAAACAGCCTTAAGAAGAACAAAGCTGGACGCACTGGGGTGCAGAAGTGATTGGGAGCCATTCCCATCTATCGAGAGTCCCAGGGTGGAGTCCCAGGGAAGGCAAGAACAACAAAAATGAACAGCGAAATAAAATTCAATGCTTCTTCCTCCTCTTGCTTGCTGCCTGCCTGCCTGCCTCTGCTCATTCCTGCCAGCACCTTTCCATCAAAATAAAGAAGAAAACTGGAGGTATCACAAACCCTGATTTCAAACGAGATCACAAAGCTGTAGTGATCAAACAGCACGGTACTGGCATAAAAACAGATTTGTCCATCACTGCATACAGAAATGAAGGCCCAGACAGCTACATGGTCAGTTAAGACAAAAGTACAAAAAATATACAATGGGGAAAGCACAGGTCTTTCAATAAATGGTGTTGGGAAAACTGGACAGTCACATATAAAAGAATTACACTGGACCACTAACCTATACCACATATGAAAATTAACTGAAAATGAATTAAAGATTTGAATGCAAAATGTGAAATCATACAACTCCAAAAGAAAACCAAAGTGGTAAGACCCCTGACAGAGATCCTTACTATGGTCTTTCTGATCCGGCCAACAAAAGCAAAAGCAAACAAGCAGGACTACATTACTCTTTCAAAAGCTGCTCACAAAGGAAATAATCAACAAAGTGAGAAGGTAACCTGCCAGATGGGAAAAAAAATCTTTAAATCATGTATCTGATCACTGGATTCACACCTAAAATACAAAAGGAATATAACTCGAGAGTAAAAAAATCCAATTAAAAAATAGGTAGAAGATTTGAATAGATATTTTTCAAAGACATACAAACTACCAATAGGAACCAACAAGGAAAATTTGCTCAATATCACTAATCATCAGGGAACTGAAAGTTAAAACCACGATGTCAGTTCATCTGTGTCAGAATGACTTGTCAAAAAGACTAGAAATAACAAATATTGGTCAGAATGTTAAAAAAAATTTTTAAAAAAGAATCCCGATACACTGTTGGTATGTAAGTCGGTACAGTCACCATGGAACTTAAAGATAAGGCTATCACTTGATCCAATATTTATGTGAACAAAAATACAAACTCAAAAAGGTATCATGTTCTTTGCAGCATAATTTATAATTGCAAAGATATAGAAACCACCTAAATGCCCCAGCAATGGATGAATGGATAAATAAAAGGTGGTAAATATACATGATGAAATATTACCCAGCCCTAAAAAAGGAAATCTTATCATGTGATAATATGGACAGACCCTGAGCACATGATGCCAAGTGAAATAAGTCACATAAAAACAAAGTATGATCTCACAAATGTGGAATATAAAAAAGAAAACCAAGTTCACAGAGACAGAACAGACTGGTGGTTGCCAGAGGTAAGGGACGGCAGAGAGGTAAAATGGGTGAAGGGAGTCAAAAGACAAACTTCTAGTTATAAAATAACTGACTCGTAGGGATGTAATGTAATACATGGTAACCTAGTTGACAGTACATATGTGAAATCTTTCGGTCAGAGTAAATCTTAGAAGCTTTCATCACAAAATAAAAATTGTTGTAACTATATATGGTGATAAATATTACCAGGCTTATTTGGGAGATTATTTCACAATATATACAAATGTCAAATCATTATGTTAGCCCCTGAAACTAATATGAAGTTATATATCAACTGAACCAGTTTTAAAAAAGAAGAAAATTCTTAGGAATTAACAAATAAGTGAAAGATATAGACATCAAAAACTATAAAAACTGCTTAAGAACATCTAAATAACTCTAAATGCTTTTGTTTGTTTTGTTTTGTTTTGTTCTGAAAGGTATTACAGGGAAAACACAGTGGAACAGAGCCGGAAAGTGAAGCCTGGAACAAGGAGCCCCACCAAGGGCACACGCGTCAGGCAGGTCCTAGAGAAGCTGACTTTGAGTGACCCTACATGGGCACTCTGGAGAAGTCAACGCTGCAGAGCTGTCCCAACTGGGGACAAGAGCAATAATGCCCCCCACACCAGTCAATCTTCGGCGGCGCCTGTGGCGGGAGGGGACAGGAGTATACAGGTAGTTCTAGTTTCTGCTTCTGCTGGTAAGGCAGCCTGAGGGTCACCTGCCAACGCAAGTCCAAGGTGACTGCTATGGGAGTGAAAGGTTAGTGGGCTCCCTCTGCAGAACAAAGGCACCGGGTTCCAGGAGACACGCGTGGAGCGCTGACGGTCTGCTGCTCGCAGGTGCCCTGGCGCACGTGCACACGACGGCAGGGCTACAGGACATGAGTTTGTTCAACTGTACAAGCAAAGCAATACCTATTTTCCAAACTGTGAACCCGTTTCTACTACTGATATCCTCAATGCCTTATTTAAGAGTCTGTTGATCTACATCCTCTATTGCTTTGAAACTAGAGCTATGACCCGCAAGTCCACGGTATCACCTAGAAACTGGTTAGCCATGCACCACCTCGGACCCCGCCGACCGGCTACACAAGCAGCTATGTCTTAAAAGATCTTCACATCTCTCATTCAAGTTGGCGGTGCCCTGCTCTCTCTAGATCATCAGACCTGTCCATTTATGCCACTTGAAAGTCAAATGAAATCTCATCACGGTCTTGATTTGCATACCCCTAATTAGTCTGCACGTGTGCAGCACATGCGGACTTTGTTTCCTCTGCTGCAGAATGCCTGCTCTCTCTTTTGTTCATTTTCCTATAGTTATACTCATGACATATTGTTCATTACCTATTTTCATATTGACTGTTACCTATATTACATAACATTTCTACCAGTGTGAAATCAGCCTTTTTGCTATTTTTAGATTTTTTTTTAATCAACAGATCTTAATTTTAATAGTCAATTTATTCAATTTTTTTTTTATGTTTAAGAACTCCTGCCACACCCCACGGTCAGACAATACTTATTTTTTCCCCTAAGCTTTATATTTTGACATTCAAGCCATTTTCCAACTGGAATTGACTGCATCATGTAAAGAAGAGATCCAGTTTGTTACTTCCCCCACTGCCTTCTGTCCTTCTCAACCCACAAAAAGTATTATTGAAGTAACCAATGACTTCACACTACTAATTCATCTTTTTACTCCTTACTTACCAGGGTGAACAGTTCTGATATTGAGGGAAAACTCCTTCCTTTAAGAAAAAGCTCTCTCAGGGGCCTGGAGAACGTGGCCCCTCTCGTTTTCACCTCCCTCCATTCTCAGACTCTCCTACAAGCTCATCTGCCTCTAAGCAGTCAGTCAAAGACACCGCTCCCCAAGAAGCCGGGACCCTGCGAGGCTCAGAACGGCAACTGACGGAAGAAAACTACGAACAAGTATTTGCACTTCAGCTCATCAGCTTCCCAAACGCTCGACCTGGGTAACTTCATTTCTAAATGCTCACGGCTTTAATTACCATTATACGGAAATGACTTAGAGGCTCTCTCTTGCCCACTTCCTCCTAAGTTCCTAACTCAAACATATTTGGTGTCTCCTCTTAGACATTTCCAACACATCAAATGCAGCGTGTTTAAAATTGAACTAATGATCTTCCCTCTCTCCTATCCACCCCCAACTCAGTTACAAATAAGTGAAATGAATGCTTAATGCACAATCTCAACAGGTTTCCAACTGGCTTGTGCTCAGATTAAATAATTTATGACTCAAACTATAAATCAACCTAAAGATACTAACATTTAATATACAAGCATAAATATGAACTAAACACCGGGTAAATACTCAATTATCTGCTACTGAATGAATGTGACACAGCACAGTCTCGACCGTCAAGAGTTCCCATGCAGTTGAAAGGTGGAATTCAAAAAAAGAAAACCTGAAAATTATTAAATATTTTAAATATGGCATGCTCGTCAAGTTAGGATAATGTTTCTCAACTTACACATATTCCCACTTTGAAAGTTTGGGAAAATGTTTCAGCATGTGCAGCACAATTCTTGAAAATCCAGAAGAGTTGTCTTCCTTTGATCTAGATACCAAAAGTATAGAAATAAAATCTTTGTAGTGGCCTGAAGTAACGTATAACATAATTCTACCTCTAGAAAGGAATTAAAACCTCTCTTATGCATTGAATGTGAATACAAGCATGAAATGAAGCACAAATTTTAAAACCTTCATGCAAAAATGTTAGTACACAGACTTTAACCATAAACTGCTGTCTAAAAAGTATTCGCTGCTGGCGAAGAATTTAATTTAATGTGGTTGAGACACAGGCGAATCTGCAGTAGTGCATACCTTAGACCTATAAAATCTTACTATGCAGTTATGTCACAATTATTAATAAAAATAAATTAAAAGTGCTAAACACAGGCTGAGCTACGGGCTCATAAGAGTCCAGTAGTAGCTACAGATGAGTCTTCTTGGTAAGAAAGCACTGAAGTCCTTGAACCTCTAGATATAACCTGGCAACTGATTTCAGCAACAGGCAAGTTAGTATGAAATTACGAAGTCTGCAGGGCTGCTGGGAATAGGTGGGGAAATCACCTGGAGTAGAAAAGAGGCCGATGACGGATTTCAAGATCTCGCCCCACATTCCAGCAGTTTGCTAGGAACTAGGGGAGGGAGTATAACAGTTTAAAAGGTTATATTTCTTAAAGTGTAAGTAACGCACTTAAAGGTTAAACCTACCTGTAACCTACATCTTAGTGTCATTAGTTCAATGAAATGCACTGATTTCCTTCCAAATCATCAGTCAAGTCAGCCTCGCTGATGGCTTCAGGACATCTAAGAGGGATATCACAGGGAAAAGGCAGGTAGCAAAAGGCACACAGGAGGCCAAGCAGCATGAGAACGGCCCCTCTGTCTGCGGGACGCTCCTAGTGCAGAGGCATCAGCTCCGCATTTGAAATCTTCCTGACGCCTGCATCTCCTGGAACCGCGTGGACCTGTTGATGCCTAATAAACACTGTGCATTACTATGTTTCCATTCAATAGACAATTTGAGTCATAATACTAATTTAACTCACACTTAACTGACTTTCTCACATCTTAAATTGACTTCTCTGAGTGAAAAAGACTATTTCAAAGATAAATTTTAGATAATGTTTAAGGAATCAGGAATCTTGATTTAGGGTATAGCTTTGATTTTATATTTTTTTCCATTTTTATTTCTTTTATTACTTTGCATATATTAAGGAGATCCGATTCATACTTTTGCACTGAATTTCAATATAAAATTAGATCCGTCTCACGTTCACGGATAATGAAACTACAAAGATTTTTTAAAGTGCAATAAATAAAGCATTTTAAATAAAAATAAATCAACATGAATCAAGTGACATTTTAAATTACTGTCCTATTTCCTATAAGAGTTCAATGCAAGATAGATGTGGCCTGATATTTTATATTCTGCTTGCATCTTTATTCTCAAATATTTTCTTTTTAGATTAATTCTAACTGCTCCTTGTAAAGACATGTAATTCATCATAATTAAATATTTAAGTTATCGAGTATGACTGTTCCTAAGTAATTATTATCCTTTTAAAAGTTTAGGGTAAGAGTCATTGTTCACTAATGCAAAACAGTCTTAATTTTTTAAACGTCATTATTTATTATACTGTTTTTAAGTAGCTTGTTATGCCGAGGGCTTTCTGAATTAAAAAAAAAAGAAAATCACTCGTTTCCTAAATTGGCTCGATCTATGAAGTTCATTACTGTATCAGATTAAACTTGAGCTAGAGACCGACCCTCATCATCCGGGACTTTTTAGCGCATGGACCAACTGCGCCTCACTTATATTTGCAGATTGTTTTACCCAGATGTTCAATCAGGAGTAACATCACTCAAAGAGACTGTAAATTCAAGTCTGTCTTCCCAATCTGTATAAAAACTGACCATCCACGGCATATGCAAGAACATTAAAGTACTAAAGTACGGACAACCAACCAGGGCCCTGCAATGCACTTATTCTGACAAGAGCCCACAAGTTCATTTACAGAGAATTCAGTCTGATACAATGAAGGAGCTCAAGTCGATTTAATTCTTTGATTAAATAATTTTTCTGTTTTTGAGACAAAAAGATATAAATTAAAGTAACACCTGTTCAGGTACATTCCATGTAGAAAACACAGACATACTCACAGAGAGGTGGAAATCAACATTTTTAGCATCAGTAGGTTTGACTAGCAAATGTCACCCAGGCAGGTGCCTTTTCAAAAGCCAAGCCAAGTATCCCATGGCTCTAATCACCCTCTAACTGACGGTCCACAGATCAGATCACGAGCTGCAGTCCCCCGTCCACGACCAGGACGTGCCCCGTAACATACGGCGACTCTAAAAGAAATGCCACCGCGTGAGCCACGTCAACAGCTTCTCCAAACCTCCCAAGAGGGATATTTTTCTTTAAGTGCTCTTCTTTCAAGTCTTTCGTCATATCTGTGTGAATGAACCCTAGGAGAGAAATGTCTATTTAGTTGGAAAGCACAGACACTAAAATATTTGCTCAATTTCAAACAGAAATGAATTTGCTCCTGAAACAGATTCTTAATACAGTTTGTTTAGAAAATCGAGTTTTGTTAGCAATCAGTAACCCTATCTGTATTTTTATTTAATGTAATTCAATAAACAGCTATTGAATACTAAAATATTTAATCCCCAAATATTTGGCACAATTCCTAGCACAATATAAGCAGGTGGATACGAAGTGAATAAAAATTATTTTTCCTACAGAAACTGTAATTTATGGAGGAAACAGTCACTTGAAGTCTTAATTATGATGTAGGGAAGCCTAGTAAATGTCCTTACAAAGGTTCATACAAAGCAGCACGAGCGGATTCATTTTCACTTGAGAGGCTATGGAGGGGTGGGAGGCAGGCCAGACCAGCACAAAGGTGATCACGTGAGCATATTTGGCAGTTCTGACAAAATAAGTTCCATTTTCCATACCTCAGACAGCTGATTAGAAAGACAAGTGACGTATAATATTCACATAAGAAAAAAAATCTGGCCATCTCCAATTACGATGCATATATACATAGGAAATTATAATTTATACATTGAATTAGTGCATGCATTAAAGCTTTGCAAACAATGCATGCTCTAAGATACAAAGTTTGCAGAATAAAGTACAATATCACATATTAAGCAACTAATTCTAAATGATTTATACATGTGTGTGTGCGTGCGTATATATGTAAATATACGCACACACGCCAGAACTATAGACTTATTGTGAGCTTAGACTGAAACACAGAAATATGCATTACCAATGAAATACTTAAATAATCAGTGTTCTCTACATATCTCACACGTTTAGACTTTAAAAAAGAAAGAAAATATGTACCTCTCATTCAAGAACAATTAGAATTATTTTTTAATTTTAAGGTTATGAAAAATGCATCAACTCAGTTACAAATAAGTGAAATGAACGCTTAATGCACAATCTCAACAGGTTTCCAACTGGCTTGTGCTCAGATTAAATAATTTATGACTCAAACTATAAATCAACCTAAAGATACTAACATTTAATATACAAGCATAAATATGAACTAAACACCGGGTAAAGAATCGGCATTACACCACTGGTTTATCAAAAAATACTATATAAATATTGAAATTTTCTTTGCCTTAGATTTGCACTATAAATATCTAAACATTTTATTAAAAGTCTTGTTAAGAAGTAACCATAAAGTTGTATATCAGCAAGTCTACGGCATTGGCAATTATACTAGGGAAATATTGGAAACAAGTTCAATGTCTTTCAATAAAGAACTGATGACTTAAATCATGGTACATGGACACCACCAAACTTTGTGTAGGTACTAAAATGATGCTATCGAATGATACTCAGAAAGAAAGCAAAATAACATTTGTATACTTTAAAAAGTAGTCCACAAATAAATTCAGTTATGCTACTACTAAAAACAGAACAAAAAAAAAAAAATCATGAATGCTAAACTGAAAAAATATATGCCCAGATATTAACAGCAGTTATCATCAGACATTAGATTGGTGATGATTTTTATTTTCTTCTTTGTACTGGTGCATACTCTGAAAGCTATCTACAAGTGTATATATTGTCTTGTATTCAGATAAAAAGTTACTGAAAAAAAGATGCAGAGTACCTACTTAAGACTGCAGTGAGGGCCTGGATTAATAAAACAATTTTGCACTACCTGAGTGTTTCACAGTAAGATTACATTGTGAAATACAACCTCCTTTGCTCCAAATCTGACATTCGTATAAAAAGTTAACCACATTTCCTTCAGTCTTTCATCTGCAAGAAAGAGATGGCCGGAGGGAACATAGATTAAAAGCAACAGCTGACACACATAATAATTGGATAACCAGTGTTTGCAGAATTTCAGTAATGAAACTTCATCCTCAATGAATATTCACAATAATCACCTGTCAATCCAATCACCTGAGGAAGCAACATTAGGTATTAGGAAGAAGATTCACCTCACATCTTAAAAAGTTGAATTAAAATCATGTATGTAGAAGTTCTTGTCATTTTCTCAAAGTGGACATGATGCAATTATTCTTTACTCTAAGGTCATTTTGAACTCCAGCAAATCTGGCATAAAATATTTCCCCACTAACTCTAAAGCTCTCAACTAAAAATCAATGAGCATTTTAATCTGAGGAAGAAAAAATAATTTCAATGAACTGCAGTTAAAATGGTTTGCAAGAAAAGACCTCATACCTAGGATTAGCAAATCTAAGCTCTACTTCAATCAGGCTCTGATGACTTTTTTCCAACAACAGCAGTTTGTGGTAAAAAAAAACTGATGGATTAGGATACAGTAAATGAGACTCTGCTCCCTACTCTGCTAATACTATCAAAGCTATGACCTGAGGTAAGTCAGGTACTATCTAAAAACTCAGGCTGTTTCTGTATCATAAAAATGAGTGAGGCAGATTGAAAATGATGGATCTCGGAGGTTTCTTCTATCTCTATATAAAGCTATGCTTCGCAGATGAAAAGTATGCCTCATTAAGCAGGCTTCATGGCGTCCTTACTTGAAGTTTCGGAAGGTGAACTTCCCCCACAGGAGCCTCTGTTCCTACACTAGACACTGCAGAGGTCAGAGTTGCAAGATGGTGGATGCTAATCCAGGACTTTATTGGTGCTTCACAGAAAGGACAGATTTGCCAACCTCCAGGTGGAGCTCAGCTCTGATGTGCTTGACCTTTCGGAGTCACAAGCTCTTACAGGTCATTTGAAAGTGTTTTCACCTTAGAGAAAAAAAAAACAGATCTAGAGCAGGGTATGAGCTATCGGAAGGCAAACCTCATCGAGGAAGGGGGGTATAAGCATGGCAACAGGTTCAAGGGCAATCCCAGTGCGACAGAAAGAAGGCCCCTGACCCCTAGATATGGACAATGAGGACAAACTGTGGCACTGAAGACCAGTGTCCCTGAGGACAGATCTCCAAAAACACCAAGCGACATATATGGAAAAGATGGTTAAAATCTCAAAGCTTTTAATAAGCGTGCTCAACGCAACAGCCTGAATTCTGCTCTGCTATGGTGTCCAAGTCAAGGTCAGGCCAGGCTGTGAAGGAGAGAGGCACCCTCTAAGCTAGGCGTGACGCCCAGAAGGTCAGACCAAGGATTGTGATGTTCAGGCAGTCACGTCACACAGACATCTTCTCTCCACTGCTCAAGCTTAGAAGCCAGAGGGTGTCTTCCACTAGAGGACACTTGCCACAGCCTCTCCCCAGACCCATGACTGGAGAGCTGAGATGGCCACCTCACAGGACACCTGGGAGCCATCCCTGACCTCACCTCAAAAACAAAGCCAAGTGGGCATCAGAAACCAGCAGCGCCGAAGGATGACACCATCACACTGGCTTTGCCCGATTCTGACGCTCGAGATGCAGAGCAAGTGTGTGGCCAACAACCCAGAGCCTTTCTCTTACAGCGTCTGCTGCCCAAGAGCCCTTCTCTCACCCTACCTGCAGCTTTCCAAAAACATGGAGACACTTCAATTTTTTGAGGAGTTTATAAAAAGTGAGCAGAAAGTACAGAGAATTCCCACGCACCCTTTATCACAGGGCCCACCCCGTCTTCCCTCCAGTTATTAACATCTTGCTTCCGTCTGGGACATCTGAGAACCCAGGATGGGCATTTTAAAGTCCACGGTTTACCTTGGGATTCATTTCTGGATCGTACAATTCTGTGCCTTGACAAAAGCACAGTGTCAGGTAGCCACCATTACACTATCATGCAGAATAGTCTGCCTGCCCTAGGAGCTGGTCTGTAGCTCTTTAAAACTCGTATAGATCTTCCCTCGTTTATGAGATGAGCGAAAACCCGTGAAGAGTCTCTAATGATAGGTTCTCCAGGCGCCACCACTTTCAGCTCCAGCTCATGAACCACTCGGTCCTCACATGTAAATACAGTCACAGCCCAGGACACTGCGCATGAAGTCTCTCAAATTCTCTCACAAGACGTAAACAGAGGTACCAGCAGTTTTCAGAGGTTCGCACGCCCTCTTCATGGGCAGGTATTGCTTTCCAGTATTTCCAGTATTTCTCTCCCCGTGGCCCTGAGGGACTCTCTTCCATGTCGTTCTTCCACTTTGTCTGCAAAGTTCTTGACACCTGTACCCTTATTCTACCAGTGTTTCCAGGCCTTGACGGCTGGGCCAGAGAGAGGAAAAACAGCCAGAAGGTGCCACTATAGTCAACAAACGATGTTAACTGCTGATCACCTGTCCGACCAGTTGGACGTTCCCAGTTGGCTACAAAGCTGCGCCTCTTAAGCCGATAAATAAATGAAATGACAAGCACTCCACTAAGTTAGAACAAGGGACTACTTTGATTCCATATACATAACACACCCAATACACTTGCTAAAAAAGGTGAACACTTTAGGGATAAAGATACTCATGTTCAAAAAAAATAAATAAGTGTATATTCCATTGAAAATTTATGTTTGATGTAAACTCTAAAGGTAATGTACAGCTTTTATCATTTTTGGCTAGCTATGAAATATAAACAAACAGCATCTCATATCCACATTAGTCACCACTATTTTAGTTTTGCAGTTTTAAATATAGCGGACTTTATAGTTAAACAAGACACCAAGATTGTTACCTATGACTAGTACTAACGATTGGAGCTGTCCGCTATTTGAAATGTCTACAAGCTCCAATATCCATTCTCTGGCCTAAGTTTCCAGGATCCAGAAAGAATTAAAATAATACCAGATGCTTTTTAAGCAAGGCTGCTGGCAAAAAATACAGCAAGATTTTAACCAGAACTAATGTGTGTCTTAATATCGGGTTTGCAAAAGCATACAGTGAAGTAAAGAAAGCAGAGTCAACTCCATACCAACCAGCACAGAAGAGCATCTCGAGTATTAACTGTTTTGATTAGCTGCCAAGTACTTTCTCCCAGTCGTCAACACAAAAGCTCTTCGACTCAAAAATAAAAAGTAGGCAGGGGGACAAACACTTAAAGAACTCCAAAGAAATACCTGCAATGCTGGAGGTCAAGCTTTTTGTGTTTTTGTTTTTTTTTTAGGGAAGGAAGGAAGAAATATTTCTATTTATTTGGTTTTTACCGCAGGCCGAGGTCACAGACCTGGGTCTCTGGCTGTTCCAAGGCTGGCACGCCAGCATCTTAGCAGCCTGAGCCACCAGGGCACAGCCTATTTTTCAAGTTTTCTCTTCAAGCCTCAGCAGTTCCCTTCCTGGATCACACGCACTCACAGGTGCGATGCAGTTTACCACAGGTATTAGCTCCCCGTTATTAGTGCTAACGGCTAAAGATCAGAAAGAACCTAAGTGCCCATCGAGGGACCGCAGGTGAAATGAATTAGGGTACCCCATAAAACAGACTCCACTGTCTTCTGATGAAGCCATTATACCTGACGAAGGACCACACATTGTATGACTCCTTCGTAAGCACAGTCAGGACAGGGAACTCGAGACAAAAAAAGGAGATGAGTGGTTGCAGGAGCTGGGGAGCTTACAGGGAAAGGGGGAGCGGGGTGAAGGCTACTGGGCAGGGGTTTCTTTCGGAAGATGAAAATATTCTAAAAGATAATGTGGGTATGATCCTGAACTAGACTAAAACCACTGAATTGTACACTTTAACGGGTGAACTGCATGGTATGTGAACTACATTTCCCGAAAGCTACGTTTCCATAAAGCTGTTACCTTAAAAAGTGAAGCAATTCTGTCCAGAGTAACATGAAATCAGCCCCGAGACAGACGGTTCCACAAACACAGCTACGTGCAGGACACCGCGAATCATATGATGGAATCTGTGCCTTCTTGAAAAAAAACCATCACACACACACTAACGACTTGTATATGAAACACAGAAGAAATGGTGTGCCCTGGTGGAGCAGTGGTGAGGTCAACTGCCTCTGAAGGAGCACAGGCCACAAACCCTGGGTTTCAGGCCCAGGCCCAGGGGAAACCACCAGTATGAACCACTAAAGAAAAAGGCTTCCTCCCTCCTCTCTTCCTGCCTGCCTGCCTGCCTGCCTGCTCACCTTCATTCCTGCCTGCACCTTTCTTTTAAATAAGAAAGAAATAAAGAAACTTGTTAACAGTGGTTGCTTTTGAGGAAACAAACTGCTTTTCTCTGTTTAATTTGTACCATATGTTTATATTATCTACTAAAAGCACACATATTTTAAAAGCATTGTATCCATTAGTTTCAATTGACCAAATATTCTGTTTCTCTTATTCAATATTTCCAATCAGTAAGATTTATCTATGATGAGCAATTTATTTTATATTTAAAGTAACATCAAGCTAAGCAATTAATTGAACCTTAAAAAGTCAGTAATAGGCTGCATATGAGAGCTTAACTTACTTTCCTTGTTCTTTGTTTTCCAGTTAGGATTTTTAACTTTGTAACTGTTTTCTTTAATCAAAACTCTATTTGAAGGTGACCAGGTAAATTGACATAATTTTTTTAGAATTTCTGTCAGTTCTATTAAAGAAGATCTGGTAAAGAATCTGGTTGAAATAAAGTTAATAACTAATCCACACTCTCTTTAATTCTCTAATTTCAACTGCACTTTGCTCTGACCAATGAAGCATACTAATACTACAAAGCCTGAAGATAGCCAAAATAAAATGACAAAGGTCACCCTATAAAATGGTTGCAGTTTTAGCAGCAGTTTTGGGTTTTTTACCTGAAAAGTCAGATCTTTAGAAAAGGCTATACCAACACACTTCTGTAAGTCTTAAAACTCCCCTTTGCATACAAACTGGATCCCCACCAGTTACCCAGCTGCCTTGACAACGAATCCACTGCAGACAAAATTAAGCATTCTGTCTTCCGTGTTTCCATAGCATCATATATATACCTCTGTCTTACATTCATCACAGGGCACTAACACTGTCTGCATCTCTTTCCCACTATACTTTGCATCTGGCAGCAGAAATACTTAGTTTTCTAATTCTGTAATCTTCCATATAGCAGACACTCCCAGAAGTCTGCTGAGTTATTTTGAATCAGGAACAATGACATTAGCCGTAAACAATCCAGTTTATGATCTCTTCATTACCCACATGATCCCAGGCCCTACACCAGGAAGCAAATACATGCATGCAGATCCAAACCACAGCTCACCTATTCCTATTTGCTAGCTAGGCTCACGCTCCAATCCGCCAGGCTGCAGAAAGCAGACACATGGAAAGCAGCACCGAGATGACGGTCCAGCTTGGGTTCTTTACACCACTCACAAAAAAATGGATGCATCTAAGCCACAGGCATTTATCCAATGTTCTTGGATTTGGAATGACTGGATTTAGCTAGTCTCTGTGAGTAAACCATCACTTGGGATGAAGACACTTTATAGAGCAAAAGGATTATCACAACATTTGGACAATGCCCAATCCCTGCTGGTTCAACATCAGCACCAAATACAGGTCAACTCTAGGGTCCACGCTTCAGCTATCAGTCACTTGAAATGGGAAAATGGCTACTCTCTACATCACCCACGTTTTCTTGCCAACAGCCAGCAACGCAAAATGAAATGACTTTTCCTAAGCAGGTCATTAATTGTCAAATACCTATAAATACCTCCGTTTAGGATACAGATTTCCGTGCTAACTGGCAGAGGTATATGAACACAGTCACTTTATTCAAAAGTCGAGTGAATACCTAGCCAAACTTCCTAACACACCAGCTAATGAATAATAATGTAGATTTGAGTTTTAACAACTTTTTACTACCCTCTTAGCTAATCTACATACATTTATCAAAGAGTAACCTGGCAAAAGGCAAATAATTAAGGGGAAAAAACTACAAAACTCAAAAGAGTTCAGACAGCTCGGACATCAGCAGAAGAGCACAAAAGCCCAGTGCTTGTAACAATATAAAGGAGCTGTAAGGGGCCATTATTTTCATGTGCCCTTCACTGGATATCAAAAGCTACAACTTTTACTAACAGTTCTGCCATAAACTGGTATTGTCACCTTGGCATGTCACGGTCTCCTGGTTCCCATCCTCTAAATTGTAACCCATGAGTGCCAATTAACAGCTTCCCACTCTGTAAACCAAAAATGGTAATCAAGTCATTTTAATAAGTTTTTAGACAAACACACAAATGTGCATATGTCTTTAAACGAATAGATACAGAATTGCATGTGTGGGGTTTTTAATATTTATTTGTCCCAAGGAAGTTTATAATTTTTTAAGCAAATGGGACTCACCAAACTAAAATGCTTCTGCACAGTCAAAGAAACCAATGCCAAAACAAAAAGACAACCCACTGACTCGGAGAAGATAACTGCACAACAAAAATCTGACAAGGGCTTAATATCCAAAATATATAAAGAACCCAGAAAACTCAATCAAAAAAGGGGCAGAAGAATTGAACAGAAAACTCTCCAAAGATATACAGACATATGAAAATACACACAGGCTTATGAAAAGATGTGTGTCCCTCCCTCCACTTGTTATTAGGGAAATGCAAATTAAAATAATGAGATATCGCCTTGCACCTGTGAAACTATCATCCAAAAGTCTGGAAACAACAAATGCTGGTAAGGACACAGAGAAAAGGGAACACTTTGACACTGTTCATAGGAGTGCAAATTGATGCCACCCTTATGGAAAAACAGTATGGATATTACTCAAAAGACTGAGACTGAAAACCCCATATGACCCCATCATCCCACCTCTGGGTATTTACACAAAAGACAAAAAAAAATCTAATTCACAGAGATACATGACTGCCATGTTTACTGCAGCACTATTTAAAATGAACAAGAACTGGAAACTCCCTAAGTGCCCATCATCAGCTAAATGGATAAAAGATACGGAATCTACACACAATCCAATACTAAACAGCCCTTAAAAAGATGAAGTCCCATCATTTACAACATGAGGAACTAGAGGGGATGATGCTAAGTGAAATGTGTCAGAAGGAGAAAGACAAATACCGAATGATCTCACTCACATGTGGAATATAAAGAAATAAAGCAAAAGAACAGACTAAACAAAAACCAACCCTTGGACGCTGACAGAACCGAGGCGACCGGTGGGGGAGGGTGTGGGGTGGGAGCAAGTGGTGGGGGGTCCAGTGGACAGGGGTGGAGGACTCTGGGCAATCTAGTGGCGGCAGGGTGAACTGTCATGTGTTTGAGGAATGGTACCGGCACATATGGATGGGTTTATGTTATCTTGTAAATCAAAGTTAACCTCAATAAATAAATTTTTAAAAAGAACACTTAGAATTTTTTAAAACACTGATGAGCTCATGTCCTTCTAATTTAACTTATTTACAGTACTTGTGTTTCGTTGAACTGATGAACCACAAGGAGCCAAGCTCTCCATCCTACACCTCCAGGGAACAGCTTTGGATAGTTCACAATGCCACATAATTTGCATGAAAACTAACGGCCTATTAGCAATCTGCTGAATTAATGGACTCTTGGGGAAAAAATATAGATGAAATATTAGCCTTTGTTTTGTTTTGTTTTTTGTCTATTTCATCAGCAAATCTGTACAAATATTTAAATGGCTCTAATTTCCAAATAAATTTTTTTTTTCCGGTTCCCTGCCCCCTTCAGCCCCAGGTCGTGAACTGGGTTCTTGGGCTTGACATGGTTTTACCTTAGCCACCTCTGCTCTCTGAGACACAAGTGTGCACCCAGATAAACGATTTCTGATGTTATTGGTGGGACTTGGTATCTTTGGAAGAGATTACTAAACTGCAATGTTTTCTGAAAACTAGAGTCTACCTTGTACAGACTTTGTAAGTTTGAGGCATAATTTTAATTTTTATTTCTAACTGGAGTGGTACTAATCTTACAATGTTTTACTGGTTTGCTGCACATTTGGGGTGACATTTGTAACCACTGTAAAAATCACTGTACAATTCTGTTTCTGGTCCTATTTTGGCAGGAGTGATGCAGTTATGGACATTCTGTGTTTCAAATTCAGGATAACTTAGCATGTTTTTGTGCATGTGTGTCAAAGAAATTCGCTCCAAGAGCTGCCCTGTGACCAGGCACACCACACAGCGGTCTTCTGCGACAAGCCTCCTTGCTGAGCTTTTTCAGCTCCTCCTGGGAAGTCTGTGCATCAGACAGGGAGACCTGCATTAGAGCAGCAGCGCTCCTTTCTCAAACTGCGGGCTTTGATCAACTCTGCCTTTGAGCTGAGCTTCCACCAAAGTTTCCCCTCAATTTCCGTGCTATTCTGATCTAGGTGAAGGCTGGCTTTGCAGTTCTGCCTTGAAAAATTATGTCAATACTCACACCATCTCTTTCCCTGCTGCCCTGCAAACTGTAGAAATTAAAGTTTAAAGAGGAAATTTTAAAATGGGAAGTTAGCGACTTGAAAATAGTTTTGTGTTCAGGAGTACTGAGGGTTACAAAATGGAATAGAAGTTGTTTAAAAATTGGTGCAATGAATTTGACAACGTACAAACCAACTGTAAAATGAAATGAATTTGTTTTAAAAGCTTTAGCCTAAGAATTAGAGAATTTCTTTAACCTTTAAACTACAATCCTGCTATGATGCTGTAATAGTTCTATTGATCTCAGGACCTCTAGTCGACAGACAAGGCAACTGACTTCAGCCTCAGGCAACGGGTCAGTCCGTCAAGCCCTGCAGAACGCCACTGGCACAAGAACAGGTGCCTGACCTGCTCTGCTGCCTTTCTGAGAAGGCTGACTTTTTATCGCACCTCGCCCAAACCACACTTGCTGTCTGAGAGGGGAACTGCATGTCTGCTGGCCTTTTCTACCCGCTAGACAAGAATGCAAGTGTTCCCTACAGATTGCCTCGAGAAGACCAGCTCCGCTGTGAGCTTGTGTAAAATCCCTTTACACACTACCTCTCTAATCATCTTCACTGTTCACCACCCCAAAAAGTCTGCTAGCAGGACTCAGCTCCTCTAAGCAGTGCCTCTGACACGGCAGGACTCAGTGGTAACACAGTAGCTGTGCTCATTTATCTTACAACAGAGGTCTCAGAAGGTTAAGAGACAGTCTCAGTTACAATCATGTTCACATCTTCCTACTTCATGGGGTGGCTTTTTTTTTTTTTTTTTTTAAGATATTCCTTCCTCCTGAGTCTGTGTAAATATGTTTTCCTGTTCCAATTTTACTTTGTGTTGAAATGTTAACATGAATCCTGGGTGGGTCTCTGCAGTACAATGAAGTCCAGTGAAAGGCATCTTGTCTATTTGAAAACTATGTAGCGTCTGGTAACTCTTCTGTACATACACTGACTTTCTGGTATAATTAGTCTATCAGTTATCGTACATGACTGCTCTGGGAAAAGTGCCAGTGACATCACCTATAAAGTCTTCCATGATTTATCTGCTCTGATGTGTTCTAGAAGTAAAAGCACATTACACATTACATTTAAGTATCTGAACAGCTCTGTAAAGAGTATTTCTATAAGAGGTTCAGAATGTATTTAGGTAACAGACGCATTACACGCAAAGTTCTGCTTTGACAAATGAAGCTCAAGTTAATTAGCAAATGTTCTATCGCAGTGAGCAGTCAGTCTATCCATGAAACTTCCCAATAAAAGGAGGACACTTAAAATGAAAGCAGCTTTCCTAAAGTATACAATGAGGACTGGCTGCGCTGCTGGATACGTTATCAAAAGTCCCCAGCACCACCATCATCATGATGCCAACTTACTGGAGGTTCTGAAGATCTTAGTTCATGAGAGTTCTTGATTATAACCGATTTTTAAATGAGACTTTTCTCTTGTGTTTTAGTCTGAGAGTGATCATTCAGGAGAAACGAGACATGATTTAGGCAAACGAAACAGCCTGGTGTTACTCTTGGCCACCTCCTGAGGCACAGCCGGGTGATGTGGCCACGTAGACCTGCCAGGACACAGTCACCTCCTCCTGAGTTCTGTTTCCAAGTTTAACAACAGTGCAGATTCCGAGTTCCTCTCTCCTTCCTCGAGAAGCACCTGATGTTAATGTACTCAGACACTAGAACAATCCCTGTGGTTATCTTACAAAGCCCCCCACACACACACACACAAATAACGTATCAATAACAGTTCTCACTGACCTGGTGCGACGACATTCACTCTGATTTTCTTTCTTGCTACTTCTTTAGCCAGCGCACGTGAAAAGCCAACTAATCCTCCTTTACTGGCGCTGTACACAGATTGGCCAGGATTGCCTTTTAAGCCAACAACACTTCCTAGACAGAGAGGGAACAAATTCACAGTAATCCACAGGATTGTTTGAATATTTGGATTATTTACAGTAAGCAAACAAACCATTTTACTCTGTCCTTGGCTAAAATTAGGAAGCCTAGCCCTGGTCATTTGGGTAGAAAGACAGAGTCTGAGTACGCTCCAGCCACATATAGAAAACAGAATCGGGAAGAAGATTCTGCAGAACCTCGAATGCCACGAAGGGGGTTGAGAACAGATCCAGGAAGTCAAAGGATGACCCCCTGAAGTCTGATTAGGTCAGACAGGATGAAAATTCCGTAGTCTTTATAAAAGCTTCCAGTAGGGAAAAGTTAAAACTAGAAAAAGTTAGGTAAAGGTTGATTAATTTCATGATTCTGCAACACAGACATTAAGTAATCATTTCTACCTTAAAAAACTAGATCATCTAAAGATAAATCTCTAAATTTAAGCTGTCAATCTAAACCACTGTATTTTGCGGCGTATAATGTGCTCCCATGTATATGCATACCCATGTTTTTGGCCCCAACTTTCAGGAAAAAAATCTTCAGTTTAAAAAAAATGTCTTTTTTAAAAGAAAGGTACAGGCAGGAATGAAGGTGAGCAAAGACAGGTAAGAAACAGGAGGAAGTAACACTATTTAATGCACTTAGCTGTTCATCCTGGTTGTTCCCCCCAGCTCCCAGGTTCAAACCCAGAACCCTAGGATATATGTGGACTGTGCCCAAACACGACTCTCAGGGCACACCTCATTTTAATTTAATTCTAAATTTATTTTTTAATACTTGCCTGCTAATTTTTTGTATTAAGGAACTATAGCATTTTTTAACATTATGGTGCAAGAAATTTTATGCGCAGGTAACAAACTGATGACTTTCACACAGCACGGAAAGCCAAGAACTCGTCCTCACTGTCAGTATCAGAAGAACCCTCTTCAAAGCCTACACTCCTGGTGCTTCTGTGCTTCTGAAGAGTCATTTTCCTAAGCCCAGTAAACTTCATAGTGCGCAGTCCCATCCACTGCATTGTTGAGGCACTTTTTTTTATATTTCACGACTTTCTTCATGACAGTTTCACAGTCCTAGGATGTAATCACAAACCTGGGTGATGGACGCTGTCTGGATTCTGCCTGTAGGTGTGAAACCATTCCCAGCTGACTGCACCCACCACGTCCACGTCCCTCATTAGGGCCTCATAGGGCCTCAAAGAGCTCATTTACTGGCACATCAAGAGGGTGCAGGTGGCGGCGAGCCCACCAGGTACCACAGCGGTGGGGTTTTCAGGTCCGCTGTGATCACCTTTGCTCTCTGTGTAACATGCGCTTTGAGTGATCAAAAACAAGCAAAGCGGTTTTGTTTTGTTTTTAAGTAATCCTGCAGACCTTCGTGACCACTTTGTTAAAAACAGACTTTCATGCCTTCTTCATCCACCCATCCTTTGTCCAGGCTATTATTTTGCACATGGATACCATTATCGTTATTGCTTTCTACAGTTACTGGCAACTCATAAGTATAAGTAAAAGAATTAAAAACATTTATATAGATACAGAATTAGTACCACCCATGCAGAATGTGCACCCTTATTCTTCTCTCACAAATTGGGGCCAAAAAAATGTGTGTATTATGCATGGCAAAGCACGGTGACAAAGCTTCAATTATAAACTTTGAGTAAAACAGTGATTTACCTCAGTGACGTAACTTGTATCAACTGCTAGAGATTCTTGGGTGGCCTTATGCAGATGAATAAATAAGACTAATTCATAGGTGTGCCCTGGTGGCCCAGGGAGAAGTTCACATATAGCCCAAGGACCCAGGTTAGAGGCCAAGACAGGGAGAATCACTAAAATGAACTAACTAAATGAAATGCTTCTTCCTCCTCTTTCTGCCTGCCTTCATTCCTCTGAAAAACAACAGTAGTCAATCATAATTCAAATATCAACTGCATGCCAATAAATTCATACAAAACAGCAGGGAAGTAATTTTCTGCACCAGCCACCTGTACTTATGATATAAGATAATCAAGAACCTCACAAAAAAAAATTTTAATGTTATTTTAGAAAAAAAAACACTTTATATAGTAACATCAACAGGTTCAATATTAAAACATCTATATTATATATCAGTTAATGAGAAAGAACCACAAAGCACAGAGGAAAAAAAGACATCGGACAGAAGACAGACAAATGGACAGAGAAGGGAGTATGTGGGAGAAAGAGATAGAGACACACAAAAAAGAAAAACACAGGCATGGAAGGACGGCCAAACAGGATGTTGTAGAAGTTTTGGTTCATGCCATGTGCTGCTGTTCATCTGGCCAGAAAGTGGTAACATCGCAACTATCCAGCAATTTGAAGCCGTCCTTTCTGTAACAAGATTCCTTTAATTTACTGTCATTTATTCATTTTTATTTACTTGTAACAAAATGCTAAATTTTTGCATGTATAATGGCTTTTAAAAAGTATTAAACAAGGAGCCATTTTAGACTTAAATACACCCCCATGTTCTCAGGTGATGCAGAGAGGCCAGTGTACCAGCTACAAGAAGCCAAACTCATTGCGCATTAGAAAGGTCAACTCGCTCACCAATCTTTTTAGAAGAAAGCCAAACTAACATTCTGAAGGAGAAATGTCAAAAATGTTCTACTGCTTATTATCACAATATTCTTTCCTTTTTTCACTTTCAAAATTTAAAAAACTATTTTGACTTGGAAAGCCATTTCCTATATTAAAAGAGAGGGTGACTTGCTGTGATGAAGCAGCACCCCAAAGAAAAGTAGACTGCATGCTGCTTCACAAATGACCAAACTGAAGGAAAATTCATTCTGCACTTAAGGTATAAAGGCAAATACTATGCAGCTTATCTGCCTCATGAGCAAGATGAACTGAAGACTGGGAGTTATTTGTGTCAATTAACAAAAACTAAAAAAAAGCTATGTTCTAAAGAAAATTACTTCTTAAACCTCTGTACTGAATTTATCAGTGACCCATGAACTGTTGGAGACATCGTTTTTTAGCCCTCACTATCTAAAATGTTTCATTTCCTGTCCATATTTTAAAAATTGTTTCACATAAAAACAAGGATACCAATATTTCTTTAAAAAAAAAAATCAAAACAGCTAGCAAATCAGGACATTTGCTCAAGACAATCTACTGGCCTGGACCAGCACTAAGTTAAGCATTTGGGGTCATTCCTCACAGGATTACGCCATCATTTTTCTAATACCTGGTGGTGGCACGCATTCATCTGCTTGACCATGAGAATGTGAATCTGTGATTCCTGTTTGGTCCAAGAATCAGTTCATCAAACCCATTTTAGCAATTAATAAATTCCGAATGTGTCATACATATATTTTTATGGCACTAAGAAAATCATACACTCACAAAGGTGAAGACTCACCTACATTAACAATAGACCCTCCCTGCTGTTGAATCATAGTCTTCACGGCAGCTTTACACGTCAACATAGAGCCCAAGAGGTTAGTTTGGAGCTGAGACAGCATATCTTCCGTTTTGGTTCTTACTAAAAGGCTATCCCTACAAAAAATTAATTAAAACAACAACGAAGTCAAAAAACTGCAACGTAAGGAGGGCTTCATATTTAAGTGACAATTCCCATTTTGAAACTGGCTTGAGAGACACAAAGTTAACAACTGTTTACCCACGAAGAAGCCACTGGAAGCCAGGTCACTAGGCCTTTCAGGTAAGGCAGAAAATAAGCAATAAATGATAAAAGCAGTGTTTTGGAGCCAAAATAGATCATTGAACTGAGTAACTGCCCTACTAAGCCTTACTCAGCAGGAAAATTAACATATGATTCTAAATAATATGTACTAAATTTATCTCTTAAAAAAAACACCCACTAGTATTCCATTAGTACTAAGTTCATGAATTGGCAAACCACATATGGCAACAGTTGTCAGAACAGTTACCTCTAAGAAGTACTCATTGGGAAGAGCCTTCTGGAGTGCAGGAAAAGTGAGCTACAGTTCACCGTGGGCACTGACTACGGTTAAAACTGACCAAACTGTATACTTACTCTGTTTCTCAACATAAAAGAATATATGGATTGACAGGTCAAATTTAGTTTTCTTCCACTTCGAAGTAAATTAATCTACTGAATTAAACTAAATATATTAAATTATACTAATCAACGACATACTAGGAGGGGAAAAAAAAGTATTAAGAGATGCACTTAGCTTTGTGACCAACCTGTTAATTCCAGCTGCGTTGACCAAGAAATTCACTGGACCTAAGTTTTTCTCCATCTCTTCAAATGTATTTTGAACATCACGTTCTTTGGCAACATCACAGCTAAATGCCAAATGCTCTCCTACAAAACCAAGTTGGATGAGATCACTTAGAAATTGTGACTTAAATGTAAGAAGTACTCAATACACATGTGTTAAGCATGAGCTAGGTCTGAGCAAACAGAATCTAGAGAGAAAAAAATGATTATATCACACATTCCTCATCTCATGGAGTTCTACCTAATGAAACTGAGAAAGGGGTGAATGGGAAATAAGGAAAAATAAAGCACTAATACAGAATGATCTTAAAAACTGCTGTTTAATCAACTAAAGGTGGGGGTAAGGCCTTTTTTGTGTTCGTAATGCTTTGTAAGATTCATCTAGAAACATTTGCATCTTTGATACAAACTCCATGTTACCCAATTCAATAGTCTACTGGGCTTTATATTCCTCTGGTGAAATTAATGTCCAATTCTATCAGGTTTTTGTTGAGTTGGTTTCCTGGACCTGAGCATGAACTTTCTACTAAAACATGTGTAATTACTATTCAAGTCTGACCACTGAAATAGAAGAGACAAAGTAGGAAGCTCTAAAAAAAACGCTAAAATTACAAGGCAGAAAAAGAAAAAAAAAACCTTTTTCTGAAAAACAACTGTAGTCATCTTTTTCTAACTGTTCACTGTTAAAATACTGACAAAACGCCAAAATTACACTTCAAAGCAAAAGAAAGCATTCTAATTATCACTATACCATTTTAACACTCAAAAAATAGATTTAAAAAAACTAAACAAATGTTTATTTTCTGACTGACCCAGATGAATATGTTAGCACTCAATATATGCCCATAAGCCTTTAGAAACAGCAAATCATCTGAGAAGTCACACTTTCTGGTGCGAACCAATCACTCATGGAACGTGATTCAAGGACATTTAAGACTCAAAAGTATCCTGTCTCTTACTCTTGGCTTTCATCTGGAATTTGGGTCCACAATTACCTTTTAAAGTTCAGCCAAGGGCTTTAACCTAGTCCCCTTGCAAACAGTGATAGCTTGGCGCAATCCTGAAAGGGAACAATTTTGACACCTCTTGGTCAGAATAATAGAACAGCAATGAATGTGAGCAGTCAAAGAGTGACTGAAATTCTCTGGTCTATAACTTGTGTGTGTTTGCTTGTTTGTTTTTTCCTTTTAGAGTCTTATATCCTCCTGACCCGGGAACACAATTAGTATGAATTAATGATAATGAAGAATCCATAGTTATCCCCAGGTCTGTCTTCTTCCCAATGCCTCTCTAAAAATGAGGTGCTTTACTTAGTGGCTTCGAGAAACTTAAAGCAGCAGCCTTCGTAGCTTTCAAACATTTATTTCTTCATAGCCACAAAAGACTTCAAAAAATCGCAAAACAAATACTGATGCATGTCATAAACAGGGAAAAGATGCTTCAGTGCCGTAAAAAGGAATCGGGCAGAACAAATCTCAACTATCCATTTGCAAAACTCACCCACCACGTGATAACTGTGGAAGGCTCACGGATGGGGTAAAGCAAACCAGGTACATCTCAAATCCTGGCTGGCACTCGCTTGCCTAGGAAACAGCTTTGCGCATTCGCCGCACAGGGGCAGGGCGGCCCTGGGCAAAGCGGGAGCCTTCCACGCCTGGCACGCCCCCGGCCCCGCCCCAACTCCGCCCCGACCCTCGGCTCCGCGCCGGGACCTGGGCACCGGCTGAGCTCTTCACCCCAATACAGTTAGCGCATCGTGGTGTGGCCGTCTCCACCGGGACGCCCAAACGAAGCAGCCGCTGGCGGCAGCACTAGCCTCGGGGAGGGGGTGCTTGTTAACGAGAACTCTCGAGACGGCAGGTCCCAGGAAACCCCCGAAGGGCGCCCTGGGCCCCCCGGTCGTACCTACCGCCGAGCTCGCCGGCGGCGGCTTCGGCCACTTCCAGATTTCTGGCGACGATGGCCAGTCGGTAGCCTTTCCGGGCCATTAATTGGGCCACCGCCTTGCCAATGCCCCGGGAGCCTCCAAAGACAGCACAGACTTTGTCCATGTTGGACCGGGGCGCTGCCACGTCGGAGGACAGAGGCTCGCAAGGGCGGCCTCTTTCTCGCTCCCCGCGACTCCAAAACACAAGCAAAGCACCGCCCCCGGCACCCGACTCCAGCAACCCAGGCGGACGCCACGAGGGGCGTCGGGGTCGGCGTCGGCGTCGGGGTCAGCGCGCACGCGCACGGGCGCCGCGCCCTGTCGGCCGAGGCTGCACTGCATGCTGGGACTTGTAGTCCTGTCGGAAGGCGAGGCCCCGGCGCCTGGCTTGTGAGCGCCCACTCACAGCAGGGGTGGCCACCGGCGTGCCCCGCGGCACGTAGGCGTCGGAGTGAGAGCTGGGGTAACCTCAGCCCTTCCAATTTGCCTGGAACCACCGACATTCGCCGGCAGACTGTGAGGTGTTGATCACCATAGTTAGAAGCCAGAATACACACAGTTAGGGTTCGTTCCAGTGTCTGCCTTTCCCCGGGATCTGTCTTTGCAGAATTGTAGGGGGAAAAAAAAAATTCTGGGAGACACACACACACACCTGCGAGAGAAACTTGCACAAGCAGAAGTCAAAACAAATATTGCCTGATTCCGTGAAAAGACCACATAAGCATGTCCTAATTTAAATAACCAGGTGCCCCTCACCCCATCTGCTAAAGAAAAGACCAGAGAAGCCTTTCTGAATCCTCCTAAGGAACCTCTAACTGTAAATCATCCCTCTGTTTGCCTCTCTCTCAGAGCCGAGGGTTTGAATACAAACCTCTTCCGTTACAATTAGGTGTAAACCGGCCCCTCATGGCATAAAAAGTTCACCCAAACTACGGTGGTAAGCAGTCTACACGGCGCAATCTGGGTGTAACAGATTCAAATTCTCGTAATTCAGGGATAAACTACTAAGTTTCATAATTTCAGGAATGGTTCTACCTTTATCAGACTAAATGTCCTACCTATTGAAGAAGTGTCCCCACGTGTCAGCTTCTCCAAAAACGAATCCTACCGGCCCTTCCCCAGCCTGCAAGAGAAATGGGTCTCACCCCGCCTGGCCGTTCGCGTTCATCTCAAAGAGTGTTGTGAAGGCAGATGGTATCAGGAGCACTATATAGTAAAAGCTCAAGAAGTGCTAATTGAATAATTGAATAGTCACAAGATTCACCAAACAAGTATCAGCTGCTGTGGACAAACAGAAATAGGTTCCTCAGTTCTCAACTGGATGGGCTGAGTGCTCTGAAATTAATAAGCTAAAAGCTGAGCGCTTTTTATAAGTTTGCTATAAAAATGAAGCATTTTCTTGATATAACATTGCGTTAGATAATTCAGGAAAGTATGAAGCATGATCCCTATAAATATCGCTCTACACTTTGCTTTCTTCGGGATCATACTGCAGCTTGAAGATAGCTCCACAGCAGTGTGCTGAGAAGGAAATCAAGACATTAGGCTCATGAGTGTGGAGGATGGAGCATGAGGAGGATTCCTGCTGGATCTGCTAACAGAGAGGGACATCTCCTGGAGGTGCCCCCGTTAAAATCCAAACAAAAACAAGGATCTCAGTCCCACAAGTGCAAGAAAGTGAATTTTTTTTTAATAAAGTTTGAAGATTACTTTTTAAAAAATGGAAAGGAGTAGTCAGTAATGAAACCAAGTAGGCAAGCAGGGAGAGAGAGAAGGAAGAAGCACTTTGTTTTAGTTTTAGTTGTTCATCTTGGTTGTTTTCCCTGGACCCAGTCCTTGAACCAGGTACTTAGTATGTCTATGAATTGCACCTGGTTTAAACCACTGGCTACCAGGGCATGCCGGTGCCCAGGTTTCTGACCTTTGATTGACAAATGTGTATTGTCTTACACACACACACACACACACACACACACACACACACACACACACACACGATTTTATAAGTCAGAGGACCACCCTCACTCCCTAGGCCAGAACAATAACATGAAGTGAGAGGAAATTTTATACAAATAAAGACTTGGTATAAAAATCTATAAAGTACTAAAGAAGAGATGCATGTGTGATTCAGAGTTTCTTGGTGGCAAGGCAACTAAGAAAACATAATTAGTTACAAGTAAGAAATTTGGTAAGAAATAAGTACACTGGTTATGCAGCAGAACCATGGGGGCGGGGGAATTCCTCCTCATGGCTAAAGGGCACAATAGATATTATACTGGATTTGCTCATCAGGAAAATAAAAGTGTAAGGCTCCTTGAAAGACAGCTGTTATTATAAGCAGAGGAAACATCAGCAAAAGAGACTTCACTAAAAGTGAAACAACAGAAGGTAGACAATATCAGCAAACATGAGGAAACAAGCCTGATTGTGTGCAAATCCAGAAGCTACTGGATTATAGCAGACTTTGAAGCCAGATGCAGGCATGAAATAAGGAGGCGGTGGAACCCTGGAACTCACAAGACAAAAGCTGCGTTGAAGAACAAATACTCTAGCTGTCATATCAGGATGGACTGAGCCACATTTGTCTTAGCCCCTCTCCCACTATACAATCATAATGCAATCCTGGGAGACAAATGACCAAAATATGGGTTAGACAAAGTGCCAGTTGTATTCCTGGCACCCAGCATCACAGGGCAAAGCAGGGAAGTTCCATCTTTGTGGGCCATTCTGTTCATTTCCATAGGAAAGGGTTCTATTTGTGCTACCCATTTTCATTTTCACAAAAAGCATAGCTTCAGATCTATTCCCTCAATTACAGTGATCACTAACACCTGGTGTGGGGTGACATTCAAATTTCTCAAAGCCTGCCCTCGTAACTTTTCTTACTGCGTCGACACAGTACTGGTCAGCTTGAGCCTTTTTTCCAACAGTTCCTTTTAAACCCCGGAGCTGTTGTTTATTTTCACTCTTCATGCAGTGCTACCACTGCCCAGGGTGAGAACACACTCATCACAACATACCAGTCATTAGCCAGGAGGGTGATTGCTGGTGGAAGTTTCTCTAAAACCCCTTGATAGTGAACTGAGAGTCTGCAAATTAAACTGGGCCTCCTTTTCCCAGAGGGAATTGAAGAAAGCCATTGGAACGAGCTGCCTTCTGTCTTTCCTTCTCACTAGATGTGCCATTTTTGTGATAATATTTTGACTGTATTATACAGTTTGTTTTAAGGTAAACCTACCTAGGAATGTATTTTCTCATGAATCCAATAATTGGAGGCAGATGAGAAAATTCCTTATGTATAATGAAGATTATACACACTTTTAAAATACCCATGCTATGATAATATTTTCCTTGTTACAAAATGAATAGCATTTAACTTCAAAAAGAATTTTTGATACAACAATATTCTAAAGTAAACAAGAATTTAAAGCACTGTATACTTTACAGGGGTAAAGTAGATGATACGTCAATTATCTCTCAATAAAACCATTATGTTTTAAAAGTAATCGAAAGTCCACTGTCCTTGTATGTGACTTGTGAAACCACAGCTGTTCCTTTCATGGTTTTCTTTTTTTTATCATAAGTCAAGATTTATAATCCTCAAGGTTCCTAAAGGAAAATTTATTGGTAAGAAATTCATAAATATGATTTAATATTTTATGGGGATCCTCTTTACAGGACACACTGACCTAGGTGTCTCTAACGAAGCAGGACTATAACTGGACTGCCCCCTTTCGTCCCAGATTATTTTGACATGATTAGTAACCTGCAGGGTTCAGGCCACAGGTGGCCAATTTAGCTCTTAGCCCACGCACTCTCTTCTTTCTAGAAGAAAGATTAGAAAAGTCCCTCGGTATAACTGCACAGCTATCACTTTTGTAAATAAAAAAATGTGGTTCTCTTATGACTTCTGTCTATCAATCTGTTGGCTGGGAAGGAATCTACTTTTTAATATTTACAAAAGCTTACTTCATTGTGAATAATGGCCCAGAAGCACTTTCTTTCATTTTTTTAAAAGAAGGGTACAGGTAGGAATGAAGCCAAGTAGGCAGGCAGGAAGAGAGAGGTAAGAAGCAATAGTTGCTCATTATTGGTTGTGCCCCTGGCCCGGGGTCTTGAACCCAGGGTCCTTGATCCCAAGGACCTTGGGATGGATGCGGCCTGTGCCTGGCGTAAACCACTAGGCCCCATGAGCATTTTCATCTTGTTGAGTTGGGATTCATGCCCAAGGAAACCTAAACCTAGAACCACTGTGCATTTAAATGTTTAAGGCAAAAACTTGGGAGTTTGCTCCTCCCCTCCCACACATTCCATCCCCACTCTGCAAAATTTTGCTTCTCTTTCCTACCACTGTAGTCTACACTCTCTCCTTCGGCTCCACTGTCCATACTGCATTCAGGGCTTGCGGCCTAGATGTCTACACTGGATGTCTACACTGGATGTCTACACTAACACGTCTTCTGGGACTGCAGAATCTAACCTGCCCTCAACACCACCACCAGAGGGCTCCTTCTAAAGTGCCAATATGATGCTCTTATCCCTGAATAAAACCCTGCAACAGCTCTCCATCAACCAAAGGATACGTTTCTCCTGATGAAATCCTATTATTCAAGACACAACTTAGGCATCTCTCCCAGGGGAAAGCTTTCCTGCCCTACCACCAGAATGTCTTTTTTTGTTGTTGTTTTTTTAAATCCCTCTCCTTACCTTGTATGTGTCTTTAAGTCTGCATCTCGTGGAGAGATGCTGACCTCAGAATTCAAGGATTTCCGAACAGCAGTAAACTGACATCCAAGGACCCATGAACATAGCAAGTAAAATACAAAATCTGTGTCCATTTTAAGTGAGTAGTTTCTGGGGAGAGGGACACCTCTTTCATCAGGTTCTCAAGAGGAACTTTTACCTACAATAGTTAAGAACTTTATATTGGCACGCCCTGGTAGAGCAGCAGTTAGGCCAAACGCCTCCGAAGGAGCACAGGTCACGTAACCCTGGGTTTGAGTCCTGGATCTGGGAGAAACAACCAGTGTGAGCAACTAAATAAAAATAAAGTAAAATGCTTCTTCCTCCTTTCTCAATCTGCCTGCCTGCCTACTCACCTTCATTCCTGCCTGTACCTTTCCTTTAAAAAAAACAAAAACAAAAAAAGGAAATAATTTTCTATTCTAATTCAGGAGCTCCTTGAATACAGACACTATCACCTTGATTTTTGTTGCCCTGATTGTAACAGAGTTCCTAGTCCTGTGAATGCTATATTAGCTAGTGGATGAATCAATGAGCAAATAAAATAACTCATTTAAAAAGAATTTATTGCACTGTTGGCTCTAGCTATAATTAAAAAAGACCTGCCTTCAATGGATATATAATTTGGCAAGGAAGACAGATATTAAACAATTAATCATGCAATTACTATTTAATTGCAATAGTGGGAAGGCCTATAAAAGGAAAGAGAACATTTCAGAGAGGGCATAACTGGAGGCTTTGATCCAAGGTGGGGAGGTCTGAGGCCAGAGAAGTCTCATAAAATAAATGAATAATAAATGAGCAATGTTACAAAGAAGGAAAACTACAGTTACTATCCATGAGCACATGACAAGGTGAACTAGGAGATAGCATCATTTACACATAAAGAGTAAAACTCCTCCTTTAAAAATTTACTTTTAAGGATGAAAGAAATCATTAGTCCAAGTTGGGTCCCCTCCTAGTTGAGAGCACATAGCTGGAATATTTCAACGGGAAACGCTATGGAAGAATACGAGGCCTGACTTTTTAGGAAAATCCCCTTTTTCTTATCTGCCAAAATTTTTCTAATGGAGTAAGACCAGCTCTGGAGGCTCAAAGTCAAGTCCCAAAGCCGCCTATCTGCCAAGCCACATACAGGAGAACTCAGTGTTCCTAAAACCAGTTCAGAGCCCGGCCACGACCCTCTAAGCCCGACCTCCTATCTTTGCTCATGTCCATCTGGCCTCTGCTGCTGTGTTCTGCTCTGTCCTTCTGGCCTCACCTGGCTCTCCATCCACCTGCTGTGCTTCTCCACCTTGGCCAGCCACGGGGCAGACGGGCAGATCTCTCACAGAGGGCCGGGCCTGGTTCCGGGACACCCCTGTCCTCTGTGGACTCTGCTGGCAGTCCTGACAGCACTGGGACTCCACGCATCCTAATGCTTCCAAGCTCACCGGGGAAAGTCAGAATCCACGCTGTGTGCTTCTAACCTTCGGGATTGACCTGAAATGTAATGGCTTCTGCATTTCCACATTGCTCCTGTGTGACCAGGGAGGCCTCATTTTAACCATCTCTGCTTTTTTCTTCCTCATCTATAAGCTGCAGACACCCATTCCTCAACCTGGATTTCTTTCTTTTTTTTTTTAAGGAAAGATGCAGGCAGGAATGAAGGCGAGCAGACAGGCAGGAAGAGAGAGAAAGTAGAAGCATTTTACTTATTTTACTTAGTTGTTCATCTTGATTGTCCCTCCTACCACACCCCTCAGCTCCCTGGACCTGGGACATGAACCCTGCTCTTTGGGATGCATGTGGACTGTGCTTACTTGGAGGTCACAGACCCAACTGCCACTCCACCAAGGTGCACCTCAGCCTGGATTCTGATCAGGTATGCAGAGCACAAAACTTGAGCCGATCAGACACACAAACTTTTAACTAAAACCTGCTTCCAGTTGAAATGAATGCGTGTTCTAGGTTGAATTGCGCCCCCTCCCTCCCCCGCCCACCGGCCCAGGATCCGTCTCAGGAAGATCATCCTGGAAGGTGAAGTATTTGGAATAGTGTCCTTAAGCTGGTAATTCAGTTTAAATGCGGTCAGAAAGGCTATTTTAGCTGTTTGGATTGTTGTAACAAAATCCTATAGACTGGATGGCTTATAAACAACAGATATTTCTTTCTCACAATTCTGGAGGCTGAGAATTCAAGTTCAAAGAACTGGCAGACTTGCTGTCTCTGGGACACTCCGCCCCGTTCCTAGATGCCCGTCTTCCCTCTAACACCTCCCAGGGTGGCAGCAGAGGTGAGGAAGCTCTCTGCGGTTTTGCATAAGAGCACTAATCCCATTCACAAGGGATCTGCCCTCCAGATTTAATCACCTCCCAAAGACTACTGCCTCATATCTTCACATTGGAGGTTAGGAATTCAACATATGAATTTCAGGGGGACTCATTCTATCTATGGTAAGGGTGTGGCCCCAATCAGCTAGATCTGGTGTTCTTTTAAGGAGCAGAAGAAGGTCCTCTCCTGGTGATGGGTAGCCAATGGCAAAAAAAAAAAACAGGTTTAGTTAAGCAGACTAGAGCTTTACTGCTTGACAACAGAGAGAGATAGAAGAATGAGAATCCCAAAGAACCATCTACCTGAGGGAGGGCGCTCCAGGTCTTTTATGGACAGAGGGGTGGGGCAGGGATTTCCAGGGAGCATGTGCAGTTGGGGGCTTTGGGCCCCGGCACTCTCCGCCATCTTGAGGAAAAGATGGTTTAGGCAGGTTTTGTGGTTGGTGGTGGATTGACAGCTGGTTTTAGTCCCTGTCCTAGGATAAACGCGAGAGCAGGAGCATGAGGGTAGGGACACAGGACCTAAAAAGAGGGCAGAACACTAGTGACAAGTGCAGAGAGCTCCTTGCTCTTTCTTCTCTCTTCCTCTGTGCACAGGTAAGGGCGGGGCAAGAAGACAGTCGTCCGCAAGTCAGAGAGAGAGGTCTCACCGGACACCCACCCTGGCAGCATCAGAACCTGGGCCATCTAGCTTCCTGAACTCTGAGAAAATAAATGTCTGTTGCTTAAAGGGCCAAGTCTGTGGGATTTTGGTATGGCAGCCCCAGAATACCAATACAAAGAGACCATTCAGTTCCTTCTGCAAAGCACCGCTAGATGACATGCCACAGCCCCTGGTGATGACACGAGTTCAGTTGGGAGGAGAAATGTTACCATGAGAACCAGAGTATAAAGGACATGACTCTCACCCTCTTCATTGCCCATCGTCTGCAGACATCCAGACTCCTACGACTGCGGCATCCGTCCTCTGGCCAAAGCTCCCTTTCAGGAAAAACTTTGAAATTCACTCCCTCTAAGTGGCTCATAATATAACTGCATGAAGCATTAAGTCACCTAGGGACGTGTGACTTTAACAGAGAGCCAAGTGTGAAGCTAAAGGGATGATGATCTGACAGTGAAGCATCATCTAGTATCTACCTCTCCGACAGCGTAAATCATTGTGAGCTCAGGGATAGTCCCCATACTGGACACAAAGCTCTGGGGATAAGAGAGCAAAGGCAGCAATGACCTGCACTGTGGAACGCGCATGTATTCAGAGAAGCAATACCTAAGTAGGTTATAATGCAGCGTGATGAAAGCTATAATACTGTGCATGTGTGTGCATCTGTATGTCTATGTATGCGCCTATATGCATAGAATATATAACATTTTATTATAGGTATTATAGGTATGGATACATTATATGTAAGTGCAACGTAATTATAAGTAACATTACAAGTACTATATGTATATATTTGTGAGTGTGTGTGTGTGTAAAAGCAACATCTTACTGAGATAACTGCTAATGTTCACTGGATACTTAAATACTTCACACCAAGAACACTATTTATATGCATTTAACAGCAAGCTATGATGTGGGAAAATATCGCCCTTATGTTTGTAAGCGAGGAACCCCAAGCACAGAGAGGCTGAACTATCACGATGGCAGAGCAGTGAGCGGTAGCACTGGGTTTCAACGCCCGCAGCCCAGCTTAGGGCCCTCCTAGCCTCTGCTTTAATGTGTTGTCTCTCTCTGGTACTCCAGGAGTCCGGGAGATGTGCCACACACATATATGGTCAGGTGTGGACAATCTTTAGTCAAGATTTTCTGGTTGCAAGAAAGAGAAGTCCACTAAAGCAATTGAGATATCAGAGCTGATTGTGCAGGATGTCACATCAAAGGAAGCAAGTTGGGTTCTGTGGGACCTGGAACTGGTCATGAGGAAGCCCAAGGGACCACAGAGGCACATTTGTCTGGCTCTTTCTTGCTCTCTGAGGCCACAAGAGCCCCTCTCTCTGCTCTCTTCTGTTATAAGAAGAGGAGAGGTGTGTCTGGTGGAGTAGCAGTTTGATCAGCTACCTCCAGCAGGGAGTGTAGTCCACATACCCAGGGCTGGGGGAACAATCAACGTGAACGACTCAATCAAATAAAGTGCTTCTTCTTCCTCTCTCTTCCTGCCTGCCTGCCTGCCTGCCTGCCTGCATTCCTGCCTGCACCTTTCTTTAAAAAACAAGGAAAGGGAGAAATCTTCCAGCAGACACACATTGTCCATTTATCATCAACATGCACATAGTTGAAAAAGGCACCTGTATCTCCACAGGATTTTTCTGATCAAGTGACTTAACTCTTGTCTCCCTTTGTTCAAGGCAATGGATTGGTCATTAGCCAAATGTTAGAGAGAGACAGATAGACAACAGACCCAAAATCAAGTCACTTATGCTTGGCCCATGTCACCAAACTGAAACTTAATCCCTGACCTAACTGCAGTTTCAGCCTCTCCCAGGAACGGAATGCTGACCCAGCCGATCTAGAAGTACAGGGTCAGCACTGGTGAATAATCTACCAGCCAGACCCCAGCCATTCCCACAAGGAAAATGATCTTGCCTGAAACGATCTACTCTTAGCTAGAAACTTCCTTTCCTGCTCCCTTCCGATGATTAACACCTTTTCATTTTGGACAGCTGCTCAGACAGCTTTGTCTCTGTCAGACTGGGTGCTGCCCAACTCAGAAAGCCCTGAATGAAGCAAACATAAGCTCTTTACACTTATTCCCTTGAATAATGGGATGGAGAAGAGCAGGGCTGAGATGTCCAGTGCTGAGTAAGGAGTCAGAGGCCTGATGAACCCCTACAGGCATGATCCTCCTCAGCGATATTTGCTAAGAATAAGCATTTGCTTTAAAAGCAAAATATATATCATGTTGGTCTCCTTAACAGACTATGGTACCTTTCTCTTGTTAAACTTAAGTAATCAACCTGACATGGAATCTGCCAGTGTTTTGTTCTACGTAAGTGGGTATGCACTCCAGAAAAGCACGAATAGGTAGAGAAATGGAAAACGAGGTGTGATCAGAGAGGAGGTATCTGATTTTCTAACAGGGGAAACAGATACCAGCTCCACATGCACTTTCCAGGGTCCCCAGCTCCACATGCACTCGGGTCCCCTGGAAAGCAGTACTCTTAAACTGCTTAAGTTAGGGAGTTAAGGAGCAAATATATAGGGGGCCTTACGTAACTTATGAAGAGAAAAAAAAGAGGCCAGACTTCATCTTATTTAAAATACAACTTATTCATGTACCTGGCTAATTATTAGACTAGTCCCCAGACCACAGAACTTTAAAATAAATGAACATAATGTAGATCACCCTTAACTAAAACTGTAGGCAGTGTCTTTCTACGCTATAAAAAGAGATCTGTTGAAAAGAATTTGCTTAAAAGGTGACAAATTAAAACGACTTTTCAGACACAGTGAAGATTTAGTCTGCTATTTTCGGCGAGACTCCATAAATACATCTGAGACCGACAACAGAGCATCCCGCGTGCCTCGAGTCACACCCCCTGGGCTGGGATCCTGGATGCACCACACGCGGTGCCGTCTGGGCTGGGTATTAAGCTCTCTGGCTCAAAATGCCCTCTTCCAAAAAGTGGGGAAAATAATATTCACATGAGGTATTCACATCATAAGAGGAGCTGGTTCTGTCTCACTTCTCAATTTCTTTCCATGCCCTTCCTGTCACTGGCATCTCTGGGCTTATGATTTGGGACCAGCACTCGGTAATCAGTATTTAGAGCTGTGTCTTATGTCACTCTGCTGGTTTTTCAGTCTTAGAAGCATTCTTTTCCTCAGTCTTTTTTTTTTTTTTTCTGCTAGTGATGAATTCTTGTATCTCAGACAAAATCAATCGCTCTTCTCACTTCTAACTTCCACCCCTTTTATTCTTTTCAAATCCATTATATATATATATATATATATATATATATATATATATATACACACACATGCCACTTGTGAACTTAACTTATACAAATTTCTTTATTGGTAGAGAATTATCCTCCAAGATGTTTCTAATGTTCCAGTTCTCAGAACGATACTACGATACGACCTGATAAAATCTATTTCCCTGTTAGCATCCATTACAGCCTCCTTTTCTTTTTAGTGTTTCAGTTGGGCTAAGACGGAATTCTGGGAGCTTAAAAAAAACAATAAAGACAATCATTTACTGGGCATCTACTAAGTACTGGTAGAGTGGACATTATATCCCTTAGAGATAGATATAAATAGGTATTATATATAATCTATACAGAGGTATTATATATATATGTAAAATATGTCATATCACGTAGTCAGCACCTATGTTTCGGCTGTCCTTTTAAATTCTAACAATAGCTCTCACTGCTCTAGAGAGGGTTATCTCCCCTTTGTTTACAGTTCTGACTGCCTTACCTTAGTCCCTGAACTTTTGTCATCAGGTGACCTAATCTAAAATGATCAGAGTCTCTCTCCTGGGAGTTAAAGTCTTGGAGACGAATCCACTCATCCAGGAAACGGTTGTGCCCAGAAAACAGGACAGCCTGTTGCTGAGATGCCCCGAGACCCCAACCCCTATTCTCAAACTTGGTTGTTGCCTCGTTTTGACTCTGTCAGGCACCCAGCATCGGCTAACAGACAGGCCTTGCTCAGTGACCATATGTTATATCACTTCCTATTGCTTGTAGCCAAGGACTCCGGCACCGCCAGGCAGAGTGCCAGCTGCTTTACAGGGCACGCCTTGGTGGCTCCGCAGGCCAGGACGCCGACATAAAGTGAATGCACCATAAAGTGAGTTGCACAAATGTTTTGCTTCCCAGTGCATATATCAGTTGTGTTGGGCACATCTTGGTGGCTCAGGCATTAAGTCCGCGGCTCTGGTATAGTCCACATAAAGCCCAAGGACCCACGTTCCCAACCCAAGGTGGTGAGGGGAACGATCAAAATGAATAACTACATAAATAAATAAATGCTTCTTCCTCCTCTCTCTTCCTTCCTGCCTGTTGCCTGTCTGCCTTCCTTCCCTCCTCTATGCTTATCACATGTAATGCAGTGTTACTTATAATAGCCAAGAGCTGGAAACAACCTAAGTGTCCACAGAGGACAGATGAGTGGATAAAGAAGACCAGGTCTAGACACACAGTGGGGTACTAGTTACCTGTCAACAAAGATGAAGTTCTGGCAGCAGCACCACCATGGATGGACCCAGAGGGGATTCTCCTCATGAGGTAAGTCAGAAAGAGAAAGACACAGCGTCTGATTTCACTCTTGTGTGGTATAGAGAGAAATCAAGCAAACAAATCAAACAAAAGTACTGCTAGTCTATAAAATCAAACGAGTGGCTACCAGAAGGGAAAAGACAGTCGGCGGGCAAAGTGTGCAAAAGGGGTCAACCACATGGTGACAGGTGTCATCGGACTGTAGGCAGGTACGTAATGCATTCTACACAGAGGCTGGTTTGCAATGATGCTCACCTGAAATCTACATAATGTTATGATGCAGTGTTCCTTCAGTAAAACGGAAAAAGAGGTATATTTATACGATATTGTAGTCTCAAGTGTGCAATAGCATTATGTGATAAAGAGTAATGCACACGACTTAATAAAATGTGACACAGAGACATGGCTTGAACTTATTGTTGGGAAAACGGCACCAACAGATTTGCTCAAAATGAAGGGTTTGCTACCATCCTTCATGGTGTATAAAAAAAAAAACAACAGTACCTGAAAGTACAATAAAGAAAAGCACAATAAAACCAAGCTTGGATACACATGTGAATTCCTTTCATTTTATCCTCTTGACAGTCTTGAAAGGAGATCTTTTATACACAAGAGGCTGGTGGAGGTTAAAGTCTCCTGCTCTCAGACACACAGCTAGTAA
The DNA here is from genome assembly GCA_004363575.1 of Solenodon paradoxus. Lineage (NCBI taxonomy): Eukaryota > Metazoa > Chordata > Mammalia > Eulipotyphla > Solenodontidae > Solenodon > Solenodon paradoxus. The sequence goes on along the minus strand of RJWH01001989.1, from coordinate 87,103 downwards.
TGGATGACACATGACAAGCACCCGGGGTCTTTGTCTTTGCCCCAGATGCCAGAAGCCAGCTCCTTCCACCTCACAAATGAACAGGGATATTAAAAAGTTTTCCTTCAATTCCATACAAGGCTAACATTTCAAATAGATTTTGCTTTAAATGATCTTTCCTAGTTATCAGCAGATACAAGAAATTAAAACTGTTTTAATGCATAGATTATTAACGTGGACATATTTGAATGTACCAGTTTTCACGTAGCCATATGTGCCTTCATTTCCCTGTTTAAAATATCTCACCTCTTGCATTCTCTATTCTTTTATGTTCCAAATTCTTTTGTACTCCACAGTTAAGAACAAGTTGATTGCAAATTTCATAATGGTTATACGTATAATTGTGACTCCAGGAGCCTGCTTAATAACCGTGGTATTAAGCAAAACTAAAACACAAAAATTACTTAAGATACATTATACATGTAAAGAATTCATGGGATAGTAGATATCATGGGAGAAACAAAGTCTAAAGTGACATTTTCCCCTGAAGATATTATCTAACTGGGAGGACAAACAACAGAGAGAGACAGACAAACAGAGAGGGATAGAGAGACAGACACATAGAGATAGAGAGACAGAGTAAGAGATGGATGATAGAGATAGATAGATGATAGATAAATAGAATGAGAGATAGAGACAGAGTGAGAGATAGATGACAGAGCTAGACAGATGACACAGAGCTAGACAGAGATAGCAAAGAGCAGATAAACATGGAACAAAAGTACAAAAGCAGTGTGCAATTCACTGTAAAACGAATGTTTTGGATAGAGGTGGCTCTCTTGAGACCTAGAAGTTTCCTCAGGTCCAGGGAAATCGGAACGAGATGCAGCATGCCGTGTCTGCGTGCATGAGAAATGCACAAGGCCTAAACAGCAGCCCACGATAATAAAAGGTCTCCGTGGTGCTGGCGGCCACCAGCGCACCTTCATCCCGGGGAGAGTTTCCAGACGCTGCTGTTGCAGAGTTACAGAGCACAACTTCCAACTGGTCCCTGGAAGCAGCTGTCATTTTTCCTGCCTCTTCTGGCGGAGGCCGTGACAAGTCCCATCTCTAGTCCTGAGTTTATTAAGACGTGTCATCGTCTCATCTTAGAAGTCTGTCTGTTCTCTTCAGTTGATTATTTGGTATTTATGTCCTGAAATGCCAAACTGCATTTTTAATCTGTCATCAAAACAGATGATCAGAACCAGAGAAGACAAGATTTAACACAGTTTTTCATGCTGAAGACGAATGGCAGACACTGCACTGCATTTTGCCGCATTCGGAGTAAACATGATATATTAATGACTGGTTCTTCCTCTCTCACCAAATAATTATAGCTTCCTTCCCACTGAAAACAAATTATTTTTATTTCCCTTAAGAAGACTATGATTAATTATACAAAATTACACTTGTCTTTAATTGAATAGATTTCCTTTAGATCAGTGGGATGTTATATACTATTAAATAGCTTGGGAAAACCCAAAGAAGGAAACCTTCCTCTTCAGGATTCAAACTGGGTGGGTAATGACTGTAGATCTGTACAGAGGGCCAAGAAATTTCATTCTTTCACTGAAAGTGTCTCCCAGTTCTCAGTGTGTTCGGGTCACACAAAGACTGAGTGTCTGATGAATAAGAGAAGTGTATTCCCCCAGTTATGGAGCCTGGAAATTCAAGACCAAGGTACCAGCATGGTTGGATGAGGGCCTCTTCCACGCTCATAGGCGGCACCATTTTGCCGTGTCCTCACAAGGTGGATGGGGCAAGGGAGCTCTGTGGGGCCTCTCTCATTAGAACATTAATCCTTTCCGGGAGGCTCCATTCTGACCTAAATCACCTCTGAAAGATCTCCCCTCCTGATACCATCATGTAAGGCATTAGGATTTCAACATGCATTGTGGAAGCATGCAACATTCAGGTCCAAGCGAATTCCAATTCTAGTTTCTCGGAGGCATACTGAGACCACCCAAATCCCACTTAAGAGGTCACTTGTCTTAGAAATGTTCTTAGAGAAGCACAAAATGAAAACCAGGAGAGACTGTTCTTAATGGGTGTTGTAAAGATATATCCTTAAGGCAGAGTTGCTCAGTCTTAGCGCTACAGATGCTCAGGCCAGGCAGCGTGTGCTGTCTTGTGCATGGTCGAAGGTCTACAGTATCGACGCAGTACCCCCACCACAGTTATGACAACCAATTTCTCCAGACATTGCCACATATCCCAGGGAGGGCAAAACTGTCCCTAGTGGAGGACCACTGCCCTAATTACTGCACTCCTTCCTTGCCCCCAAATCTAGAGCGCATTCTGCCAGCTGCTTCCCAATATCTTGAACCTGCATCTGATAACAGAAACTCCAGCTGATCTTGTGTACGTCTGCCACAAACACAGCCTCCCTTGCAGCTAAGTGGAGTAATGACGCTATTAGGTTAATAAAATTTAAGCAAAAGTGCGGTAGGTAAATTCCTGGTTATGCCATAATATCAGAGTTTTTCCTCCCCTTCCAGCTTTCCCCTACATCCATGTGAACATGATGGGGAGGTGGCCACAGCGGACACAGACATTGGAACTGCATTGAGTACAGCAGAACAAGACAAAAGGTGAGCCCCTGCCTGAGGCTCGGTCAGCTGGGGTGCAGGCTATGAAAGCTGTGGACCCGGGTTCAAGAGCTCTGAGTATGGGTGTGGGGGAGAAAAAGAAACAAGGCAACTGGATATTTTGTGTGGTACTGGTGTCATTTCCACTTGGAGTCTGGGAAGAGAAAGACACCTCTGTCTTGTTTGAACCACAGTTGGGGTCTTTGTGATAGCAGCTGGCATTGGCATCTTAACTAAGAAATGCAAATCCCAACCATGGTGACAGGTACTAAGCCCAGAAGGCAGCAGTTACGATAGGAGATTCTTTTACCCTGCTCCCCCTGGCACTTAAGAAAAGCTCTAACTGGGTTGTCTCCCTTGGTTGGAAAATAGTGCTTTTTTTCACTCCAACACTGCTACCAGGGAACAAACATGGAGCAGTGAGGACAGACAGCAGTGGTCAAGCCAGTTGGACTGGCTAAATGAACACAGGTGATCACACACGAGGAGTATACATGGGTGGTCCTTTCTGGGTTTAAACTGAGATTCGTGTCTGGACAGGTGAGGTTGATGAATCCCCTCCACAAGTGTCTATTTGCCACAGGAAGAACGTGCTAGGATGATTTCTGTGTGAGAATCAAGGATGATAAAGGAGAGTCGAACTGTTGCTGGTGACCTGAACGCATTATGTGCAGATGTTGATGTATGACGATGTGCATCTGAAACCTATGTACTATCATGGTGCAATGTCCCTTCAAGAAAATGGCAAAATGCTAATAATGAGAAAGATATATTTGTGAAAAGTTTGGCCAGTATCTGGTCATCCACTCAGCCTCCTGGACAAACCTGAATCAATGGAGAATGAAGGTTTGCGGGCTCAAGTCAGAGAATGTGGTCAAGAGGGGCTCCCTGAGACAGAGCGCACTCGGTGGTGAACGTGTGAAACAGGGCAGATGTGTTCTCTCCCCAGTCATCCAGAAATGTGATCCCCACTGCAGTGAGGGTTCCAGTTCTGCAGTGGTGACCGCAAACAAGGACCCTGGCAGGGCCCAAGGCAGGGCAGAGCCCTGTAGGCACCAATACCCGCCTCTGGCACCTCTCTGAGCACAGTCGTGCTGAGTGGGGCAGGACCACAAATGAGATGGCCCCATGATCACATACAGAAATGCTAGCAGATGGGGGAGATGGCAAGGGGATGACGTCATGCATCATCCGGTGAAGACCAAAGTCGACCACAGCTGAGTGTCCCTTATAGCAGACAATGCTGAAGGCCTGACTCTACCAGTATTAGTATTTCAAGACCCTTCTTCCTATAACGTTCCAGTCTTGTAAGGACCCAGGACAGTGCTAGAGACAATGTGACCACAGCAGACTGTAGTAATGTTCCTGGGGAAGCATTTCCCTTCCTGCTATAAGCACAGACCTTTCTCCTTCTGTCTTCTTCCCATAGGAACGTGGGCATAATTCCTGGAGCAGGGGCCGCCATCAATAAACTCCTTCAACTGCTCATTCACAACTTCCTGCTATGTGAGCAAGCTGGTTTCATGAGTTTGTCCGACTGTAGCTGGATTTTCTCTCGCCTGCAACCCTTGCTCACAGACCCTGGGCCACTGGCTGATAAGGCCTGGGGAATGCCATCTTACCACAAATGTTGCTTTCAGCCCTTCAGAGATACAAAGTCTGAGGTGCACATACAAGCCAAGTATCTCTTTCCACATGTGGTGCTCAACCTGTATGTAACCTTTGTGTGACTTCTTGCAATGTTTCTAGGCTCATTTATGTATCTAAAATAGTTGGGTGCTGGCAAGAATTCAGAAACATCGGACCCCTGCCCACTCCCTACCGCTGGTGGAAATAGAAAACCATACAACCCCACTGGAAAATTGCTCAGCAATTTCTTATAAAACTCAGCCTGTACTTTCCATGCAACGTAGCAATCATACACTCTTGGGCATTTATCCCAGAGAAATGAAAATTTATGTGCACAGGCACAGACACGAAAATCTGTCCACGAATGTTTGTGCTAGCAAAACAAAACACCTGGAAACGACCCAAACATCTTTCAAAGAATGAATGGTTAAACAGACCCTGGCACACGCAGACAATGGAATATGACTCAGCAATAAAAAGGAAGGTGATGGCACATCCAACAACCTGGGTGGCCCCCAAGGGCATTATGCTTTAAAGGAAAAAGTTAATCTCCAAGGTGACACTCGGTGTGATTGGGATTACACAGAGTCCTGGCCATGATGGAAGAACAGAGATGGGGCACAGGTTCACAGCTGCAGTGGGGAGGCGGGGCAGGAGGGGCTGTGCTGTGGGGGAGGGCAGAGCTGAATATAAAGCAGAAGGAGAGATTCCTTTGTGGTAATGGAACAATTCTGCATCTTTGATTGTCGCGGTGGTTACACAGATCTGTACCTGGGATCAACCTGCATAGAACTTTAAGCACATGCACGCACGCGAGTGTTTGTAAAAAGTGGTGACTATGAGTTTCTATCATCTGGGTAACATTGTACTGGTTTTGATATTGAACTCCACTCACATAACATGTCACCATTACAGAAAGATAGGGGAAGAGTACAAGGAACTCTATGTCTTAGTTTTGCAACGTTCTGTGCATCTATAATAATGGTGAAATAAAAGCTCTTTTAAAAAAATAGTTTGAACGATCAGAAAGGAGAGATCTGACTATCCAGAATTTCTTTTCTGAATGGAAGCTATAATCTTTTTTTTTTTTTTTTCACAATTCTCCAATAGTTTTAAACTGGATAGATATTCTTCCTTATTACAGGGAATGTGGCTTAAAGAATGACTATGCTTAGTGAATTAATCAGAGGGAGAAAGACAAACAACCTAAGAGAAATACAGAGAAACTAAAGAAATAAATGAGCCAAATCCAAAAAGACTTTTAGTCTCTAGAATCAAATCAATGTTTACCAGAAGAAAAAGGGGTGGCAAGCAAATTGGGTAAAAGGGGCTCAATTTCATGGTTAAGGACTGAATTAAGACTGTTGGTGGTGTACTCCATGTATTAATGGTATTTATTAAATTCTAACTGAACATTTTTGGCCATTTTAATGTCCCCTCAAATCGGGTGCAACTTACATTTGAAAGTGGTTAAGTTTTACCCAAAAAGATAGCTGCTAAGTACAACAGATGCCTTATTAAATTCTTAAAATTCTGTCAATTTATTATGCATTGAAGACGTTTTAAATAAATTCTTCAGTTCTCGTTACTTTTCATTTTTAATTTTTTTGAACTTTGTAAATAAATGCTATTTTTGATTTTTGTCAGGAAAGCCTCTTGAGACATTGGGGTGTGGCTGAGACTCAAACATGACTTAGAATCAAATAAATATGGTATATACAGATATTGATTTATGATGATGTAGCCTTTAAACTTGTATAATGGGATAATGCAATATTCCCTCAATAAAATAAGAAATAACCGAACAATCTTCCTGCAGCAAAAAGAGAGAGAGAATGAGAGAAAGAGCACAAAGTTTAGGGTACGGATGAAGAAACCAGGGAAAGATACATATCTTTTAGACTGAGAGATGAACAGTAATGAAACATAAAAAATACCTTCGCATTTTCAGTTAGAGAACTGGACTGAAGAATCTTGTTCAGGCATGAGCAATGGGTAGAAACATGAGGTACTTATACAAATACATTGCTGAAGTGATTTTTTAAAATCAGTAACAATGGCTTGGGAAACTCTTGATCCAATTACCCTTCATGGGTCAAAGAAAGACTCTGATACTACCACACAATTTTTTCCCAGCTCTCCCGGGGGAAAAAAAAACAAAACTGAAATCACTAAGTTGTGATTATTACCCACATTTACACGAAAGTTCTATGCATTTTCTCTGAAAGATAAACTCACAACAAGCAGAACAGAAACTGCATGCAAAATTCCTAAACAAACTCTCTTTGAGGAGAATTAATGAGGAGTCAACCCCTGGGCCCCCAGTGGCCTCCGATGAGGTGATAAGTTAGGACTAAATGTGCCAGCGGCCTTTGAAAATGACCATCGCCTTTGTCCCACTTTTGAGGTGGGTAATACAGGTGTCTGAAAGTTTGCCCCTTTTTTGGGCCACCCCGGTGACCTAGCGGATAAGGCCGCCAGATGTAATCTACATAAATCCCCAGGACCCAGGTTCGAGACCAAGGACCAGGGAACAACCAAGATGAACAACTGAATAAAATAAATCAATGTGTCATCCTCCTCTCTTCCTGCCTGCCTGCCTACATTCCTGCTGCACCTTTCCTTTAGGAATAAATAAAGTTTCCCTTCTTGAGGTATTGATAAATGTAGCTGTAGATTTGGTACCACATCCAAAGGTAATTTTGCTATTAATTTTGAAAACAATTTTTCTTCCAAGCAGCAGAAGAAAGTGTGGGTGTTATGTGAATGTTGTCCAGTATCCTCTTGGGTAGGACACCAAAGATTCAGGTAGAAAAATTGGTTTCAGCGGCCTCTTGTCCCGCGGCACCAGACTCGTTACTTATTATAAAAACAAAAACAAAGTTAGCCACACAGGGAAGGGAGTCATTGTTGATTTTGCCAAAGTCCTCCAATCCTCATGAACTTCACTTTGCTTTAGTTCTGGACCTCTGGTAGTTTGCAAACAGGTACGGGCCTGGAAAGTATTTTGAAAGTGAATGATACTAACTGAAAAAAAATCACATTATATTCTCTGAGCAGAGTCCCTCGATGTCAGGCACACATGAGAATCATGACACTGACTGACCTCCAAGGGATACCTGAGTTAATGAAGTTTAACATAAACTTCTATTTTCACTCTCATTTAAAAATGTCAGCTGGGCATTGCTGGACTATCACGTGCAAACTTCAGGGGTAATCTTCAGGCGCTCGAAGAAAGAAAAGGGTTGAGACGCTAGGACAGCCATCACGGTCATCTGAAATTACTGGCGAGGATGTAATCTTTTGGGAAAAGGGGGCCGGGGAGTTGTTTATGTCATGTCACATCTGCGGGAGAACTGCATTTAAAGAAAGCGAAAAGCTGAATTATGGCACCAATTTAAGAACCCAAGGTACCCGACTGCTAGCGAGACTGGGTCTGGGGAAAGCTGTAATTGTGACTATAATTCACGCTGTATAAACTGGTCCATTCCTTTATCTTTACCAGTGGCCACAGACAATGTCAAAGCTCCTTTTTTTCCCCCCTCCCTTCTCTAACTCTCATGTTTTGCTGTGTGACTCACGTCCTGGCTGACTTGAAAGGCTTTCTGGGACATCAATTCCCAGGACTCAATTTTCTCTATCAGATTGTTGCAAATAAATCTCATTTTATATCTCAGCTCATAACAGCAGTGAAAATGCTTTACTGTGTCTCTGTTTCCTATTGCAGTGCTTAATGCTACAGCTGAGGCCTTGACGGTCTCTCCGCGGGACAGAGAAGAAGGGACTGCGCTTCCCTCCCTCCACCCTTGAGCTCCCAGTAACCACGGAGCAGTAAGATAGTAAATCACCATCATAATTGTCTACATCTCTCCAGTCAACTGGCTTAATGAGATGGCAAGCAGGTTGCTAGGGAAGAGGGATGACATTTTAACCAGACAACGTGCATCAAACGATAATGTATCCTTCACAACACATTTAATTTTTCCAGAAAGTTCTCAAAGGCAAAACCGCCATTTTGAAGACGCCAAACACGGCTTAACCTTTTTGAATCATGTCACTAAATCAACAGAATCATACAGAACATTCTTTACATATTTGAAAATATGCGCTCGCCAAAGGCTGTGTATCTGCCTCCTGTCAGCTGTCCCCTGGGGGGAGACAGTAGCTCACTACTGCTTTCCTTGCTTTGCAAAATAGTAGATTCTGTGCTTCTATTTCCATCCTCTCCTGAGAACTATGTTGACTGAGCCTGAGCTTTGTGTTTCTTCTCTCCAAACCTCACTCATACCACCAGCCCTTGAAGGTCCAGCATCCGCGAGTCTGTGTGGGGCTGAGCTCAGAACCAGAACCAAGGGCACAGGCTTCTCCCAGAAGGGTGGGCACCGTGGTTTCCGCAGGTACCTTTGGGGTCCCAGGAAGCTGGTTTCCCCCTGGAGGGGAGACTAGACAGAACCAGGCCTTGTGTGTGGCTGGGGCTGTGGTCGCCTGGCTTTGTACCTCTGACCTCAGTGTAGACTGGGAGGGAAATCACAAATGCTCCTCAGAGTTTCTAGTGTTTGGGTGAAGTGCTTCACACGCTTTGTTCTAACCTTGAACTTTGGCGCTGAAGCCTGAGGTCACACCTGAGCCCTGTCTCTCTCACACTCGCCTGGTGGGCCTGCACTTCCCCCCCAATCTTCTGTTCCTCGGTCCTCACCTACTCTTGTCCCTCTTCTCTGCTTCCTTCCTTTCTCCCTCCCTCCCTTTGTAAACACTTAAAAATGATGGGCAGATATTTTGTTGTTATGTGAACTTTACATCCATTAAAAAAATCAGTTCTCACTGGCTTGGCTATCTTTCTATCCAACTGTCTAATAATCCACTTAATCATATTTTTGTTACAAATCATGCTGCGAAAAACCACCTTGACCTTACATAGACTCCTTGAAGTGAGATTGAGTTAGAAAGTGTGTCCACTGTACGCTTGGACAGATACCGCCAAATTACCCTCCCAAAAGATACCAATGTGTCCACTAAAATAAGACTCCCCCCTGGGAGCAGACTGCTCTGTTGCCAAGTGGATCGCCCTTTCCTCTGCTGAAGCTGGACGGGTGTGTTGATTCTGCAGTCGCCTGTGAAAACAAGGTGGTGGCGGCAAAGGCACTGGGACTCTGCTGGTGGGTGTGTGTGAAATGCACACGGACCCAGTGAGGGTGCAAGCCAACATCCTAAAAAGCATATGGCGATGTAAACAAAAGAAATAATAAAACCCCAATGAATCGCAATAAAATAAAGACAGCAGGCCCTGGAAAGCCCGACCTGATTTGCTCTGTAACTGAGATCTTCAGCAGGCCACCGCTTCTGCGCTCCGAGCGCACACTTCCAGCCCCCTGAGACAGAGGGTCCTCCACCTGCCGATCAGAGCCCACATCTGGGATCGGTTCAACCCCTAGAACCACTTTTATCTGTTCCCCAACTGAAATCCGTCCCCAAGAAGCACTGTGTCGACTTCTTGTTTGTTTCTCCTCTGGAAAGGCTGGCTCTCTTTCTGGGTTGAAGCCAAATACTTCTAATGAACATGTGGCTCTGGCGGTAACACTGCTTTATCACATTATCGAAGTTACTGACGTGCCGCATTATAAGCCAAACTCTGAACGCGTGCTCATGCTCACCACCGAAAATCCAGTTTCTATCTCTCCCCATACAGCTGACCCTTCCCTCAAGGCTCCCACCCCCAACACTTTGGCAACTTCAAGCCCCCTGGGGGCTTTCTTCTAGATGCTTCCCCTGCCCCTCAGCCTCTGGCCTCTGAAAGCTGGGCCTTGATGGCGCCAAACAAAGGGGACCCCATTCCTCCCAGGGGGGCTTTATGAGGCGATTTCCTCCAAGATGGGCGTCTCCCCGGGAGGGAATTTTCACATCAGCTGCTACAAATATACAATATTCTGAGCCTCTCTTGCAAAAATGCGTCAAGTTCCTTATTCTGGGGAAAGACAGTGCCGTGCTAGTATTCACCCTCCCACCTGAATCACACCCCTCTCTGCACACAGCAGGGGAGATAACAGCTTTTCCCTCCTTACACTTGAGTCCTCGGATCCCTCCAGAACGCTGTCCTTCCCTGGGTTGTAACACCAGTCCTGGAATAAACACCTCTACTCCTTCCCGGCAGGGACAGTGAGCACGTGGCTCTCCTCCTGGGCCAGCTCTCTGACTCCCTTGCTCTCTTAAACGCCTAACCACTGTCCCCGCCTCCAAGGTCCCAGTTCCTTCTTTCCAGGGGTCGGGAAGATCAAGGCCCGCCAGCCACTGCGTCCTAAGAAATAAGTTCATAAAGAAAGAAAATAATCACCTCCTCTCCATCACCCACTTAGGAAATGCAGCGTCTGAGGTCTTGGACTTTTCTTAGAAGGCAAAACAATTTTTTTTTTTTAACAGAAAACACCCCAGGAAGAAAATCTGTGACTGCCTCTTGCAAAAGTAATGTCGTCTAAGAATCCAGTTATTCAGACTCTCTCTGATTCAAACTCTTTTAACTCTCAAGGGTTCGGGTTTACCGGGAAGGGGCAAGCATCCAAAAAATGAGAGGCTGGAAGGAGTGAAGGGTTTCCTAAGGGACAGGAGACACCTGTTACATCTGAATTCCCAGAAGCACAAAGGCTGTCCTCTAATTTTCTGAGAGCTAATTGTTCCAAGGCCCTGAGGGACCCTCCACATAATCAATTTCTGCAGAGACTTTATTCCCTGGCAAACAGAGCCTTTTCCTTTATTTATTTATTTATTTTTTTTTTTTCTGGCAAGTTTAACCCATTTCATTCCATCTAATTCTTTAATGAGGCTCGTTTTCCAACCGGACTCACATTTTTAACCAGAGTCCATTTCTATCTCATAAGCATTGACAACATTGCCTGTTTACTTTAACTTGAGCTTTGGCTCTGCTGTGTGCAAGAAAAAACAAAATAAAAGCAGCTCATCAATTTGCTATTCAACCTGACAAATAGGCTGATTGCATAACTGAAGTAGGGACTTGGGTCAACATGAATCATTTGATTAAAACTCTCAAATCAAATAGGTAGTCAAGTTCTAGAAACCCTTCTGATGTTTGTGTTCTCTCCTTTTAAAAGCAGTCAGAAATGGCATGCTCTGGGGGCCCGGGGGTTTAGTCCACTGGGCAAGGTCCATATGCATTCCAAGGTCAAGACCGGCAGCAGGGGACAACCAAGATGAACGACTAAAAATAAATGTTTCTCCTTCTTCCTTTCTTCCCGCCTGCCACTGCTCACCCCCATTCCTGTCTGCACCTTTCCTTTAAAAGAAGAAAAGCTGGCATCTCCTTCTTCATAGCCTTCAAAGAGGTCCAAAACTACCCTCCCAGAATGTACCATTTTGGTACATGGAGAATTATAAGCAGAAGGCAACTCACACTCAGTGAGAAACCTTTACCTCTTCCTCAACTACATACAAGGATTTAGCTAGTAGAGGCTGCCTATAATGAACTATTACCAGAAATAGCATTTTATGACCCATCTGTATGGCAGGGCACACATCCCATTACCAGCATCTGCTCTTCTCATCACCCTTGGAGTTTCCCTCCTCCCCTTGGAAGCCCAGCCCCTAACCCCTTCCTTAGCTCAGGATGGCCAACAGATCTCATTTACTTGTCTTTGGACACTTGTGACTAGACAGGCTCCCCAAACATCCGAGTTAAAGCTGTGTTTCTCCTGCTAACCCGTCTTGTGTGCCAGCCCCAAGAACCTTGATGATAGAGGAAGAATCTTCCCCCACACCTGTTCATTTCTCCCCTGGCTGGCAGATGAATCATTTGATTAAAACTCTCAGCCAAATAGGTAGTCGAGTTCTAGAAACCCTTCTGATGTTTGTGTTCTCGCCTTTTAAAAGCAGGCAGAAATGGCAGTCATCAGAGTTTGAGCAGAGCAGAGACATAAAAGTGAGTGGATACGATGCTACAGAAATCTTTATAGCATCTCTCAGAACAGAAACGCTCCTCTAACTGCACCTCAGTTTCCCCTGCTATGAAAAGAGGGCAATTGTGTCTGCCAGTGATTTGAGAAGAATGAATAGGATCATGTTTTCAAAGTCTCTTTAGGCTGCAATGCACAATGGTGCCAGCAAAGAACAAAGCCATCGCTTTCCTTCGGGCAGAATAATTAAAACAAAATCTCCAGGGTCCCATCGTTCTCCAAGTCTCTCAGATGGATCATGCAGTGATGTTCAAGAATGAGTAGCTCTGTGTCCTTCATTGCGGCTGCTCATGGTGATGGGGAGCATTCAGACACCTCACCTTCGGGCTCCAGGGGACTCTTGGTGTTCATTAGGGCAGGGAAACAGTCTTTCTTTCACACAGCAATGCGACTGCTGCAGGAGCAGGTCTGCAATTACCAGAGCGCTGGGATGCGTTGTTGTTAATAAGATGAAGAAAATAGCTTGGCTCCAACTCAGAAGGACCAGTCTATTCTTCCAGGGGCAGTAATTAAAAGGGGGGGACAGTGGCCCTGTGCCCTGGGACAGGACGGGCACCAGGCTGGGCACACGAGGAGGTGCTTCCTTCCACTCTTGTGGCCCTGCATGACACAAGTCAGTGACATTAGCAGGTTGAGGACGTCACACAGAGGGGGCTCACGGAGGTACAGAGCGAACCTCCCACTCACATCCAGGGCAGGGAGATCGGTCTGGTGACCGAGGAGCCTGACAAGCTTTTCGGATTTCCTTTTTTATATCAGGAGCTACCGCAGATCCTAATTGGAGTGGACAAGCTCAGGAAGATTTGATAGTGGGAATTCAGCAGAAACATTCATGGCCGATTAGCTATGGGTAATCTAGTTTTCTGGTCTGCATTTCTCAGTCCTTTCCATCTTGTGTTCGTTCGCTCAGCTAACCCAACAGACATTTGCTCATGTCCTGTCCTGCAGGGTTTGGCTCAGGGGCCCAGGTCCTTACTAAGGAGCTCGGCTCCCCACACGTTGCTTCTGCTGTGCCATTTTGACTGGGAGCCTTTCTCTTTCCTGCATGTTTGCTTGCATATTCACATTTAAAGTCTTCTGCCTCCACTCTCTTTCCCTCTACTCTTTGCCCAGCCTTATAAATAAGTGACCATCTCTAACCGATGTGTGACATTACACTGCCACCAGAAGCCTTGCTTTTCTCCCCTTTTATCAGGTATTGAAAATACCAGAAGCATGAACAAATGAAATACAGTTTGGGCAGGGTGTGCTGACACATGGTTGCGGAATGGGCGCCGGCACAAATGGGTTTGTATTACTTTGCAAAGCAAAGTTACCTCAATAAATATTAAACAAAGTACAGTTGGGCACACTGAACACAGAAGCAAGCCTGAGACAGCGGTTCCTTTCCTTTAGACTCTGGTCCTCACTTAATGTCACCCATGGGTTCTTGGAATATGTGACTTTAAGTGAAAAGACATATAAAAAAACAATTTTAATACAGACTAATGGATATAAACAGTAGTTACGTTTTGACGGCACATTTCTGGGCACAAAAACATCACCAAACGTCTAAAGAAAGACCCCCAAACACTTCTGATATTCAACAATAATTTATATTTATTCATTCATATTCTAACCGACTTCCTCTAATTCAAGGTCAGAGGGGGCAGGAGCCTCTCCCAGCAGCTCAGGGCACAGGTGGGGTCCCCACCCTAGAGAGGAGGCCCTTCTGTCAGAGAGTGCATCTCATTCACACACACACACACACACACACACACACATACCCCGACTGGAACGACGGAGACTTGGCAGTGGCCCTCACGTGACCATCTTTGGGATGAGTCCCTGAGTCCCTGGGAAAAAGCCACAGAGACACTGGGAAAAGGAACCAACTCCACAGACGGTGGCCCCGGCCAAAATGGTTGCATTTTCCTCAACGTCGTGACAACAAAACAACAGTGACTATAACGATGAAACTCAAGGCTTGCTGCCCTCGGTGGAGAGGATTTCAGTAAGACAATGGAAACAGCCTGTGAGACCATCTCACACCTGGACCCAGGAGGACAATTCATCATTTTGGTGACGATGGAGTGAGAGCATCTGCAATTGCTTGTCCGAGAGGAGATCCTCTGTCAGTCCCTCTAGGGAGACTCTTCTAGAAGAGAGGTCTGTTTGGGGCAGAAAGGAGCTTTCCTTGCTCTCAGGACTAATGCTACTGCCCTTTGTGCTGGCGCCAGTCGAGAAGACTGTCACCCAGGGACCATGGGTTCCTTCCTAACCCTCACGCCCATTGGCTTTCTCTGAGCAGACAGTGGACAAGTCTTCCCCAAATTTGCCTGTTGACATATTGATGAGCTATAGACTTGAAAAACAACAAATGCAGCAAAGGCTTTCTCTGCCCTCCTCTATCTGCTTTAAGACCCTTCCTCCCACAGAGCTCAATGGTTAGATCCTCTCCTGGGAGTGGGTCTGTCAGGAAAGACCAACTCTTGTCACAGGAGTGTTGACATTGAGTGGATTCCAGACAGACCCCCACACCTCCCAGGGGTTCCTCTCAGGGCCTCTCCCCTAAGAGGTTCATGTCCCCCTCACTTCCTCTATCAAGAAGGTTTTCAAGGTTGAATTCGAACTCCCCTGACAGCGCACTCGCTTTCCTCCTGGTGTCATCTATTACCCTCTATGGAGAATGAGGCATATATGTTCGTGAATGTGTGTCTTTCTTTCAACAACCTTTTATTACCAGGTCTTAGCCAAGAACTCAGAAGGGCAGAGGGAAAATATTTAACAGCTTGAAGTTAAGCTCCTGGAGCTCCCTAGTTGGCGAGCAGGTGGGGATTTGGAAAGAATGGCACCTGGAGAGGCCGGGCTCCACACCCTTCCCCACACCTTCCTCTAGACTCTCATGTGGCCACATCAAGGAACCCCGGGCCGGAGTGCAGTCAGTTCTCAGGAAGGGCTGGAATTCAGAAAGGAAAAGCATCCACATTCCCAAGATATGCTCTTGGACCATCTCTCGCTCTGCTTTTTCTTACACATCTGCTTGATTCTCTGAGACCACAGTCCAGTTTCCTCTGCTTCCCTTGCACAGGCTGAAGTGGCCTAATCACTGCTAATGAACATCTCTGAGATTGCTCAGGTCATTGGGATGCCTCTGCAGTCCTCCTCCTGGAAAGGGAATCTGATTATTCTGTTTGAATCAAGTGTTTACCTCGTGTTCAGCTATCTCAGGGCAGAAGGTGAGTCACAGAACTCTGGCAGTCTCTCTAGGAGTCCAGATATGGGGGCGGGGGGCAGTGCGGAGGGCAGGGTACTTCTCAGAGAAAGTACAGTGAATTGAGAGCTGGAATACTGAGTTCTGGCAAAGAAACTCCCCAAAAGTGTCTCCAGAGAGCTGCCAAATCTTGGAAATACAGGCATATACACTATAAAGGGTCTATAATATATGATGAAGTAATATTATTCGGGTTTCCAAAATTGGGGGTCATCTCGAACCACAGGGATAGTGTCTGTGGCCCTCGAATAAAAGGCAGCTACAAGGCACGGTGTTGTCAGTAGCCTGGACGTCCATTTATCTGAGCTAACCAGTCATTAATGCCCATGTGGATCCCGTAAATAAGATTCATACATAATAAAGAGATAATTACCTCCGCGTCTGAGTTGCAACCAAATATCCTCTAGTTACAGAGAAGACTTAGCTGCCTAATTAGCAGCAGTCATTACATGCCCCCTAGTCCCCCAAGAATGATTCATGCTAAATCCTAAGTAATCCACACCATAGTGCTCAACATTCCAGCTATCCCGCTCCATGTGGATTTCCGCCCCCTTGGTTAGAATTTCAGCAGCTGTAGGAACCTGCTCCTGTGAAAAAAGTCTCTCCAGCTTGAGAACTTGGTATAGCTGAACTTCAGTCACCTAAGAGTTTCCAAAGCCTGTGCATGGGGAGGGAGGGGAGGGGAGATGAAAGGAGAGGAGAGGAGGGGAGAGAAGGGGGGGAGGGCAGGGAGGGGGGAGAGGAGGAAGTGGGGCGAGGAGGGGAGGGGAGGAGAACTCTATCACTTTTAATGACCTACCTCAGCATCACATTGGTTGCATTCTGTTTGTTGGAAACGACAAGCCAAAAACAGACCCAAAATTAGCGGGAGGGGAACTAGACTTCTCCTTTGATAGGAAAAGGGTCAAAGAATTTGTACACCTATTTTTAAATCCCTGCAAGAAGTTCAAAGACAGATAGCTATTTCGAGCCTATTCCAGTGGCTCAGCAGTATTATCAAGAACCCAGATTCTTTCAATGTCTCTTCCCAGCCCCTTTAAAGACTTGGCTTCGCAGGTTTTGTTCATATAATGGCTGCCACGTCTCCTGCCATCACACCCGTAGTCTAGACAGGAGGACGGCAGAATGTCATTTGTCTCCCACTCCCCATCCTCATGCTGCCTGAGCAGGACAGCAAAACTTTCATATAAACCATCCAGCTCTTAGATTTAACTGACAACAATTGTATCACACAGCTCTGTAAGGAAGTCAGCTGAGAGAGTTGAGCTGTCAGCTGTTAGGGTAACAACCAAAGCAACAAGGAGCCAAGATGAAAGGAACAGGAATGGCTTTAACACTGAGTACAATAACATAAGTAAGAAGTTAAATCAAAAGGCGTGGTCTGGTGGAGCAGGGTTGGGTACAGTCCATATACATCCCAAGGTCCCAGGTTCATGTCCTGGGACTGACAGGAACAACTAAGATGAATAACTAAACGAAATAAATAAATTACTTCTTTCTCCTCTCTCTTCCTGCCTGTTTACTTACTTACCTTCATTCCTGCCTCTACCTTTCCTTTAACAAAAAAAGTTGAATCAGAAAGTACCTCCACTTGCTTCTATTTTGCCCCCAGAGCCTGTACCCATACCCCTGGAGGATACACAGGAAGGGGCAGTCAGCACAGACACGGGAGGTCTCTTATTCGAGAGGAACTCCCCAGCCACCCCAATAAAGGGTTCCCGCAATTTTGTATTTCCTACAGGGAGTGGGGAGTGTGACGGGGAAGGGCTAAGAGTGAAAAGTACTGAGTCACGGTGGAGAAAACCATCTTGGAGATTCCCTAGTAAGGAATCCTACAACGAGGGGCTCCTGGGCTACAGAAGAAAATATGCAGAAGAGTATGGCTGAGGGGGTGTCGGGTATCTGGGTCCCCTTAGAGCCTGCAGTGCACGGCTGTGCCCAGAGTCTGCTGTGGGGCAGGTGACTTCCCCAGGAGGTCTAGCAGATAAAGTCTGATCATCACCTACGGCTGCACCTGGACACTCACACGAAAGTTTTTAACTAGAGGCTGGCCTCCTTGGTTTCCATGTAGCTGCAAGAGAAGCTGGAAAGCTGAGAGTTTTTCCCTCTTGTCTCTACAATAAAGGAAGAC
Source organism: Solenodon paradoxus (assembly GCA_004363575.1). Taxonomy (NCBI): domain Eukaryota; kingdom Metazoa; phylum Chordata; class Mammalia; order Eulipotyphla; family Solenodontidae; genus Solenodon; species Solenodon paradoxus. The sequence goes on along the minus strand of RJWH01001989.1, from coordinate 69,523 downwards.
GAGGGCAAAGGTGGTGAGGAATGCACATTGACTGAACAGGGCGACACTACCTGAATAAATTCTCAGAAAGGACCTTCATATGCATGACAGCTATCTGGGTGTCTGATGATTCCACGGTGAATATTTTAAACATATTTTAAGGTGTAATAGACATCAAGTGAGAGAGAGAGATAAAAATGTGAGTTTGAGGAGAGAGAAGCCAGCGGTAAAAAGTGGGCGGGGGAAATGAGAGGAGCAAAGTGGGTCCCTGACACCCACGGGACAGGGAGTGAGGTCAGAGAGCTGGGTGCTCAGTTTATCCAAACAACGCTAAAGTCGGTGTAGGCTCCATCTGGCGATTACAGTCTGACTTGGCCTCTTATGCCCATTCCCTGTCAATCTTATCTCACAGCTTCACCAAATTGGTTTGGCCTGGTTTTGATAGTAGCAGGATAACGCTTTTGTCAGCATAAAAGATTTACAACCCAAATGCATCTCACAGCCTTCCAGATTCCTACTCAGGCAGAACGTTCTGGAAATGGCACACCCTGGCTCCATATGTTTCTTTACCATCCCCTGGGTTACACGTCCAGCAGCTGTGGGCGTGTGCACCTGTGTTTTGTTTTTCTTTTCGTTTTCCTCCTAAATTCATTTCTTTAACACTTATTTTTGATTTTTTGGTGTATGCCAAAGTCAGAGATAAATTAGCAATGACTTAGCAGTCGATTACAACTCAGAGTGAGTGGTTCTGTGACCTGTGAGGTCAGAAGCAAATTTCCGAGCATCCTGAGGAGACTCGCTCTCCTGGGTTTTTTCGGGGTGAGAAAAATTCATATCCGGCTCCTGGGGTTCACATTCCTTCTCCAGGGTGATGAACAGCTGTGTCCCTTCGGCACCAAGCCTGGGACCCAGAGACAACTTTTCATTCCCTCTCCAGTCGTTTCTCTGAGAAGCCAGGGCTTCAGCTGTTAGTAAGTGATTCTCAGCTGCAAGTTTGTGTTGGTTGGGGATCAAGAGGAAACCCAGAGAGAGGGTGGGGCAAAGGTGGTTTGCTTTCCCCAAACCTGAGATCTGATCATTCTGCGGAGCTGAGACATGCCATCATCGGGTGGCCTGCAGGTGTGAACATCAGGTGAGATGGAAGTGAGCCTTCTTTTCCGTGAGTCAGAGTCACAGCAGTAAGATCTGGAAGTGAATCTGTCTGCATGGGAAAGTCCATTCTGCAATGTTTAGAACTGCCCGTTTCCGAGAGTGGAAAACCCTCAGATTCCTAGCAGTCGACGAGTCTTTTTTTTGTTGACGGTTATTCCACTGAGATAAAACCACTTTTGACCTTACGTCATTAAAAGAACTGGATACATGCAAGATGTCTCTTTATGTCCCCATATTCATAGATGAGCAAATGCTTTCCAATATGAAACATCTGGGAAGACAATATGCCATTTCTGAGAGTGAGCTGTCAAAGCGGTGGGGGAAAAAAAGTTCTCTGAAAAGAAATGCAAATCCAGCTCGCTAGTTAGCCCAGAGGGCAAAGGTAGGGGGGCACTTACATTAACCCTGATCTTCACAGTTGCTAAAAACCTGACAAGAGAAAGAGGAATTTTAACTAGTTGCCAAGCAATGGGTTATTCATGTGTGACACAAAAAGCAAGAGAAACTTTTAATTTTCTCCTGTCACTTCTCAACAGAGAGACTATCAATTCAGCAGCGCAGCTACTAAGCATCTTACAGAAGGGCACCATCCGACCAACATCCAGTCTCCAGGTGACAAAGAGCACAAGACAGATGCACCATTACCCGTCCATCACATTCCAACCAGGCTGCAACTGTGATGGACGCTTTGGGGCGTGGGCTGGGGTAGCACTGTTCTCCCTGGGCTCCGCCTCAACCGTGCATTTCCAGGAAAGGAAATGCAGGGTGACACTGGCTCTTTTAACAAGACTTCATTAGAAACTCAACTTCTGAGGCCACTGACACCATCCGTGGGTTCTTTGACCTCATGTGACCTGTTCAGCCGCTGGTCTAGTGTTCGTTCAGTCCAAGTCAAGTTGACAATTATGAAAAATTAGGTTAATAGTAGGGACTGGGACTTGGTGTCCTGTATCATATGTTTAAACCTGACTTCAAAATTGCCGTCAATCCACTGGGAATGTAGCTAGTTACAGGCAAACCAGACAACCCTGGGGTGTGCAGGACAAGTGACAAATATAAATTCAACCCAGGTTCATTGAACACCTATTCTCCTGCTCTCAAGAAACCAGTAGAGGGAGATGGGTAATAAAATGCAGTCAAACAAATAATAAGATGAACTGCTCCCTGAAACTGCTATGAAGAACAGGAAATACACTAATAGGATAAAGAGACTCTGGGGGTGGGGGTGGTAATTCTGTCTTAAGAACTACTTAACATAGAGTGTGATTCAGAAGGACTTTCCTTAGAAGATACTTGAACTGAGCCCTGAAATAAAGAAGGGCTAGGCAAGAAAAGATAAGGCCAACCCCAAGGTCTGAATAAGTTTTTAGAGAAATCAGTGATACTAGGAGGTGCCACATCCCAATGCCAGGTGGACACTGGTAAGGAGACGAGATTTTATTCCAGTTGTGATGGAAAATCACCGGAGGGTTTTCCTGGAGACAGACTGCAGAGCACAAACAGAAGAAAACATTTCAGTTAGGAGACTTTGCAACGGTCTAGCAAGTGATGATACTGTCCTGCACAGATGAATACTTTAAATACCAGGCTGGTACTGAGATCTTTTTCTTTTTCTTTTTCTTTTAAAGGAAAGGCACATAGTGATCAAAATGTTATGGTACTGGAATAACAGAGGCACAGAGCAGCGGAATAGAACTGAATCACCAGAAACTGACCCACTCACATAATCTATGAAAAAGGAGCCAAAAGCATATGATAGAGAAAAGGAAAGTCTCTTCGATAAATGGTGTTGGGATAACTAGAAAACCACGTGAAAAAGAATGAAGCTAGATCACTCTCTAACACCATTCACAAAAATCATCTCAAAATGGACTAGAGAGTGGACATAAGACTGGAAACCACACAATTCTTGGAAGACAACATAGGAATATCATCGGCCTAGTGGAGGTCTATGGGGACTCAACTCCAGCATCAAGGAAAACAAAAAGAAAAACAAATAAATGAAAGGTACAGGCAGGAATGAAGGTGAGCAGAGACAGGCAGGAAAGAAAAGAGAGGAGGAAGAAGCACTTTATTCACTTTATTTAGTTGCTCGTCTTGGTTTTCACCGAGGACCTACCTGGGTCCTTGGGATGTATGTGGACTGCGCTCTTGGCTGCAGGCAGCTGATCAAATTGTTACTCCACCAGGGCACACCTGGTCCTGAAAGCTTGATTGCGCTTTACCTGAATCAGATACCAGTATCTGATGGCTGGTTTTCAATCATAGATTATATCATCATATCCTGACAATATGATTTTCCCCTGACCCGTAATTGAGAACGCCTACGGGATTTACCTACGTCGAATATGCCCACAGAAAACAATAACAGGTTTTTAAGAAACCTTGGACTATTCCTGGAATATGAGGCCATGAAACAGAAAAGAGTTCAAGGATAAAAATGGTCCTTTGTATCCCTGTAACCCAGCCCAGAGACTGACAACAAAAACATTTGTTCAAAGAGTTAATATGTTAGCCTACTAAAGCCTTGAGAAATACTATCACTGGTGTGCCCTGGTGGCTCAGGCACTAAGCCGGTGACTGGGTGTAGACCACGTAAAAGCCAAGGACCGGAGTTCACGACAAGGTGCGCGGTGGGGGAACAGCAATGAAAATAAAACATATGCAAGCTGGTGGCTCAGGTGTTAAACCTTTGCCCAGGGTGCAGTCCATATACAGCCCAAAGACCTGCTCCAGGGCTGGGGCCAAGCGGAACAAACAAAACGAACAATTAACTACATAAAAAAGCTTCTTCCCCCGTCTCTCTTCCTGCCTGTCTGGCTTCATCCCTGCCTGCCTTCCTCTTAAAAGAAAAAGTACTTCCTCCTCTTCTTTCTTTCCTTTTTTAAAATGTTTCTTCCTCTTTCCCCTTCCTTCCTCTCTTAAAAAATATACTTTAATTAAACTCTTGTAGTATAGCACCCAACCAGCTTAAATAAGCAGCCTTGGAAACTTGCCTTGATATCTGAGGGTTGTTTGGGGAGACGGGAGACTGGAGCCGCATCTACAGCGACTTGGCACGCCAGCATCAGGCGCTTACGGCTGCACAGAGCTTCCCCAACTGCCTGGCCCAGCAAGTGAGTCCGGCTCTAGCCCATCCCCCACCTTGCACCCCAAGCTCCACCCTCCAGGGTCAGCTGCAGGCCAGGGTCTCCCCCACACACACTGCCGGCCCTGTGGGCACCAGCCCCTCATCCTGCTTCCTGGCTGCCTTCCCACTGTGCACCCAAAGCAGAGGGAGCCCTTTGAGGGAACAATCAAACCCTAAACAAGATTCATATTTTTTGGAGTCAATTTAAGATGGAAAAAAGGTACTGGAATCACTGCCCTGGGAACCAACGTCCACCTGGAGACAAGAATAATGTGGAATCTATCCCCCCCACCCCCACTGCAGTCCCTCCAAGACCAGTCACCCTGTCATGCCTTCTGAGAAGTTCTGCCCATTTTTAAGGGCGTGACCAGAAAGTTCTATCCTAAATGAAAACTGCAGCTGTTTATGTGGGGACAGTGCGTGTGGCGTGAGGCATGTGGGCGTCCACAACAGAAAGCAGAGCTGTCCCGTGCGTGGACATGTGCGTGCACACGGATCTTCACTGCAGGAAGTGGGGCGGATCAATTCATCGGACCACAGGCATTAATTGAGTGACTGCTGTATACCAGGCAGGTTTCTGGACGCCGCGAGGGAGCAGCGCACCCCACAGGCTGACATCCCAGAGTTGACACTTCTGTGGTAGGGAAAAGGAGCTCCCTCGACATGACACCCACAGTGGACTCAGACGCCCTAGGTGTTGAGTACATCAGACAGAATCATAGTCAGTGTATGAAAACTCCTAATTCTAAACGACTGACCATTCATGTGTGACCTCGTTTCTCTCCTCAAGCTGCAAAGTTCATCTGAAGAGGCTTTGGCAAAAGGTGAAGCAATCAGCTGACGAAGAGCGTGGGTCTCTGAGCCCGCAGGGTCTCAGGCTCCCGGAGCTGCATGGGGAGGTGATGAGCCCACCTTATCCTAGAATCACGGAGCAGCTGTAATCTCCATGCCACGGCTGGAAGCCCGCTACCTCTGAGGAAACACCTCGATGCCCACTCAGCTCCTCTGGGGCTGGTGGTTCTTCCATTACAATTTTGAAGCATCGCTCCACCAGTCTGCACCAGAGGGACCCAACGTCGCCTTGCAGAAAGTCACACTGAAAGTCTGGGGAAGAGCCTATGAATCTGAATGTGACTCCCATCCCTGTGATTCTGAGGACCCAGAAGACAGAAGACACCACCTCCAGCTCCCCTCCCTCCATATACACCTCTTGGCCAAGATCGCTTCCTTGGAAGGGCTGGGAAAAGGGCAGGTGTCTGGAACAGTCTTCTTTATGGGTTATAACTTATTTCCTTTTATCGCATTTGGCACTCACATGTATCAACAACAGCGGAACAGGGAAAGTTTACCCGTGAGAAGGGAGGATGTTATGAAGAAGCCCTTGAGAACATGAGATCTGTCAGGGCGACAGAATGGATTAAGTGGGTCTGAGCGCAGTGCTGGGAGTTCTTTCAAACATCCTTTTATTTAGTCTTCCCAGGTTATGCAGCCTCATCTCCTTCAAGTATTTGCTGAACGATTTCCTGTTCAGTGAATCCTTGAAGCTGAGCTCCCAATCGTTCTCCCAATCTGCTCCTCACAGAGTCTTCCCCATTTCACTGAAAAGTAGTTCCAGGTTTGCCCTGATAGAGCGGTGGTTAGGTCCACCACCTTTGGCTGGAGCAGGCCACGTACATCTCAGGGACCCCAGTTTGCATCCTGGGGTTAGAGAAGCCACTAATATGAACAGTTACATAAGATAAATAAGGATGATTTGTTTCCTTCTCTCTCTTCCTGCCTGCCTGGCTCTGCTCACCTTCATCCCTGCTTATACTTTTTCTTTAAAAAAAAAAAAATTCCCACACACTGATGGCTCAGGCACTAAGCTGGCAGCTTGGGTGTAAACCATGTAAAGTCCAAGGACCTGGGTTCACAACCTGGGGTTGGGAGGAACAACCAAATAAAATAAGTAAAATCCTTCTTTCCTACCTGCCTGCCTCTCTTAAAAAAAATAAGGTTAATTAAAAAAAAAAAAAAAAACAATTCCATTCTCCCCTTTGCTCAAGCAAAATTGGAGTCACTTTCCTCTGATCGCACTCCACATCTGACCTACTCAGGCCCAGGCGGTCCTGCCTTGGGAATGCACCCAGCACCTGGCTGCATCTCCCCTGCCGGCTCCCACCCTGGTCTGTACCACCGCAGCCCCTTCCCGGCACTGACGCATAGCACCCCACCTGCTCTCCCGGCTGCTGTGCCCGCTCTTCAGGCCATTCTTCACAAATCAGCCAGAGTAATTCTGTTCAGGCCACTTTTTTGCTCCAAAGTGGTTTTCAATTTCACTCCAAATCAAAGTCAAAGTCCTCACGGTAAGCCACAGGATCCTGACCTGCCTCACCGTCCATTCCCATCTGTCTCTCTGCTCTCCCCCTCGCTCACTCACCCGGCCACACCGGCACACCCTTACTCTGACTCCAACAGCAAGGGAGAAAATCAGCAAAAAAAAAAAGAGGAAACAGAACTGCATCAAAGTAAAATATTTCTGCACAGTGGGAAAAAAATCTATAATCAAAATGAAAAGATATCCCCTGAATGGGAAAAGATATTTGCACATTAGACTTCCAACAAGGGATTAATATCCAAGATATATAAAGAGCTCTTAAAACTCAACAAGAAAAAAAAAAATAACCCAGTCAAAACATGGGCAGAAGATCTGGAGAGATGCTTCACCGAAGAAGACATACAGATGGTCAACAGGCACATGAAAAACATTCAACGTCACTTATTTTTAGGGAAATGCAAATCAAGTCACAGTGGGCTATTACTTCACACCAGTGAGAATGACCTGTATCAGAAAGACTGGAACCAGTAAGTGTCAGCAAGGGTTTGGTGATAAAGGAACCTTGTACACTCCTGGTGGGAATGCAAATTGGTAGAGCCATCATGGAAAGCTGTATGGAGACTCCTCAAAAAACTAAAACTCGAACTACCTGATGATCCAGTCATTCAACTTCTAAGAATCTATCTGAATACGAACACACGAATTCAAAAACATATCTGTATATGTTCACTGCAGCACTATTTACAACAGCCAGGCAAGGCAGCAACCAAAGTGTCCGTGGAGAGATGGTTGAATTAAGATGTGGTATATACACGCAACGGAATATTACTCAGCTGTTTAAAAAAAGAATTCTTGCCATTTCTGATAACATGAGTGGAGCTCAAGGGTATGGTGCTAAGTGAAATAAATCAGAAAGAGAAAGACAAATACCAGATGGTTTCATTCATATGTGGAATATAATGCAATCAACAGACAACACAAAACAAATACTAACCTATGGATTCTGACAACAGAAGTGAGGTTACAAGCAGGGAAGGGGGTCGGTGGTGGAGGCAAAGGGTAAAGGGGTCCAGTGGATGGTGCTGGAGGGCTATTAGAACCTCGGTGGTGGCCAGGGTGTGGTATCATACATTTGAAAAAGAGTGGACCTGTACTCCTAAAACACGTAAGAGTTATGAACCAATGTCACCGCAATTAAAAATAATTACTTAAAATCAAATTTTAAACACTAGAGAAATTGGAAAGAGGACATAATCAGTTGGAAAGAAAATGAGTTCGGCTTCAGACACAAGTTTTGAAACATCTGCAGGACATTCTGATGGAAATAAAGGGAACTGGAAATTCAGGACTAGGATTCAGCAGAGATGCCTCTCTACAAAGCCTTAAATACTCTAGCCTCCCTAACAGTAGATGAATTTATGCTTCATGCTCCAAGTTTGGCTGATGTAGACACTGAAAATTTTTAAGCGTCATTTATAGGGCTATTTAGTTTTCCAAAAATATTTAGGAATCTTTTTTATTTGATGAGGCAAAACTCCAAGTAGGTCAAGGTGTGTTTTTTCACTCCTATGACCTTTGGAGCCAGAGAGTTCTGGGCATTTGGCTGGGATGGGTAGTAACTGCAGACATTCAGCAAAGTGGTAGAGAAAGATACAGCATGTAAGTCTGAAGCAAACACTTTAGAGGCAATCTTTCCAGTTGGGCCAGATCTCTGGGACTTTAATGCTATGCACAAATCCAGAGTTTCCATTATTTGAAGACAAAGGGAGCTGCTGTGCGGTCAGCAATTTACTAAATCAAACTTGTTTATGCTTTTCTGTCTGCTAAAAATAGACATGCCTGCGTTTTAATTCTTTCTGAAATGTTTCAAAACATCTGATACAGATGGGGCAAATGCTAGTATTTGTTAAACAGGGGTGGTTACTATTATATTAATTTCTACGCTTGTCTATAAGCTTGAAATACAATAGCTCATGCTTTTTAATACTCTTAAAAACCAGATATGCAAAACAACAGAAGAGAGGCTGAGGCAAGTCTGGGAGGATGACCTACAGGAGCAATGGCGTGACCCCACTCTCCAGATACCCTGTCGTCCCCAAGGACAAAAGGCTGTGGTGGCAACCGGACAGTCAGAGGTCCTGGGATAGAGCAGAAGTTGTGATTCTCTTCTCAGGGTGTACGAGCCACAATCCAAGCCTCTAACACCATCTTGGGGAATCACAGATACATCACTGATGGTTAAAAGCCAACCAGGTCCCATGTTGACAATTACTTGTAATCTATGCACAGTGACAGTGGAACTTCCTTCATGTCCACCCCCACGTTGTGGCCCTGAGCTCAGGCTTGGTTCCAAGGAGAGGGTCAGTTACTATGTCACTTAAAGTCATGGGACCTGAGAACGCATCAGACTGTGCTCTGAGTCTCTGAAGCCATTCCTCCCCGCAGGGCTGTGTGACCTAGGGGAAGTGGTTAAAGAACTCCCTGATGACCATTCTCCCAAGCCCTCCAATAATTTCCAGCTGTCTGCTCTCTTCCTCCAAGTCACCGAGAGCCTCCTTCTGCAGGCTCATGACAAGCTAAGACTCAGATCTGGAAAATTCAGCATCTCCCAGAGTGGACCGACATCTCTTTCTGACTCAGCTTCTTCTCCCATTCAGACCTAGGAGGGAAACACGCAGTTCTCAGAAACATCAGCGACATCAACCACATAGCAGGCCCCATGTGCTAACAGCAATGTGCCCGCACACCAGCCTTTCAGGTCCGCCTACAACAGGTATGTGTCCCTGGGGCCAAGCAGTGAGCTTTAGACATCCTCAGGGAGGAGGGGTCCTGGCAGAGAGAAAGACTACATACTATTTAGTATATACTAAGCCAGAACCTAAGTGGAAATGCTCTCCATAAAGTGTCTTTCAACAAACGGAAGCCAACCTGCCTCCGACTTTCAAACCTTTGAAAAGAGTTCCCATCTAGTTCACAGCTCAGCCCCTCTGGAGCAGAGAATTCTCCAGAGAGCCTGACAGGTTCTTCTGGGCCTCCTGCCCAGATCCCCCGTGCAAGAAACAAAATCCATTCCTCTCAGGCCTTTGTGACCAAGGTCCCTCAGATGGCTGCCTCTGTCAGCTCACACAAGTCTCTGCTCTTCTTCCAACCCTGCCGCTCACCCCTCTTCCAGCCAGCGCGTCCCTCTCCCATTCGGAACAGTCTCTGTTCTCAGCGTCTCCTTCCTGTGCCTGTCATCTCCCCCACTCCTCACGCTGCTCTGAGTCCTTGTCAGACGCGTGGCACCATGACCGAGCCCTGTCAGGGGGACGTGCTGATCACATTTGCTGCACCAAGTTGCCAAGGCTCTCTGGAACAAAATAAAATTTCACATTCAGCTCTTGGAGCACCCCCGAAACCAGACTTCTTCAAGTCTGCTTCGCTCTGTTGAAGCATCTGAGTCCCTAGTTTCACTCGGAGAGAGGAATATTTAGAGATTATAGAAGTCCTTCTGATGGGAACCCCCATTTTTAGCTCGCAGGGAACACCGCCAATGCCAACTGGGGCTTTGGGCTGCAAAGGTCAACAGTGCTGACATCCCTTTCCAGCCAAGGAAGCTGGAAAATCACCAACGCATTTCCATTCTCAAGATTCCACTCTGCCTGTATTCTCTGTGACAACTTCTACGGAACACGGGTTCTCTTCTCTGTGCCATCATGTGCCGATACAACAGGAAAAATGGCCTGGCATGTCATCACTGTGCCTGGACCCGGTGGAAGCACAACCGTTTATCCACATCAGTCAGTCTTCCTGGGTAAAGGGAGGCTGAGTCACCACCTGCCACACGCACCTGGCAGAGCACAGAGGTGATTCAAGAGAGGAAGCTAAATCAAAGCATTGGGTACCTGGGGATTTCAGGTTGAAAAAGACAGAAAAACGTCATTTTGTTCAACATTGACTTGTTTTAATGTTGATGAGTAAAAACGATCATTTCCAGGCTGGGGTCACTGTGTGGGGTTTGCCTGTTCTCCTCATGTCTACGGGGGGATGCGTTTCTAGGGTCTCAGGTTTCTTCCCACGTCCCAAAGATGGACCCATGAGGTTCACTGATGAGACGCTATTGTCCCCGTTAGAGTGAGGGTGGGTGTGTGTGAGATGACCGGGCGTCCTGTCCAGGGTGGGGTTCTGCCTTGTGTCCTGCGCTGCTAGAGATGGTAGGAGTAAGTGGTATGGCAGATGCATAAATGGATGAACTAATGAATGAATGAATGAAAGTGACTAATATTGGAAGTAATTTGGTAAGTAACTTTATTAGAAGTGTTTTTGTCACCAGAATGATACTGTAGGAACTTAATTCTTAATGATATCAGTTAGTTTATGGGAAAATTGGTTTCTTTATATGTCATTTTGCTTAAAATCATAATTTCCAAGCACCTCTGGATGATGTGCTGTGAACACTTAATTCGATCATGCATGTCCGTTACTTGGATGCAGTCCATTACTTGGATGACATATACACAAATGCTGGCATTAAAAACAAAAGGTAATGGACGAGGGGATAATTCACCTTGACCATCCAACTTGCATCCTGTTCCAATAACATATTTTGACAAGTAGCACTCGGGGGACAAAAAGAGGCTGCCTGATTGAAATTAATTTTAGAACAAAATTATATAACAGAAAGAAGCAAGCACAGGTGGCATACAGAGGTTATTATTTACAGATGTTTTGTGTTTTCCAGGCCCCCAGCTTAGCATCTGTCTCTCATAGACCCTCTACAACATTTTTAAAAATGCTGGTTAAATCTTCGAGTGTCATAGGACTTGTAAATGGCATGATTTGTTTAGCATCAAATGCAAACCAGAGCCTTTCTAAATTAAACCAACGCTCCTCTCCTGAAGTTTTATCTTGCTTTCGTGGGGCAAGAAATGTGCAGTCTTTCCAATAGAAACCTCTGCCAATACCAGTAACACGTCTCCTGTGCTTGGCTCGTCCAGGCCATGCTGGACCCACCAGGCCACCAGCTCAGATCCCCATCACTCAACTCCAGCTGCCTTGGCAGCAAATCAGAGGAAAAAGAAAATAGCAGACAAGACAGAAACAAAAGATAATTATTAAGCATCACCCTGAAAATCCAAATAGCATTGAACCAGAAGGGTATTTAGAAAACAGTCCCATGACACAGCAGTCGGACGAGCTTCATAGGATGACCACATACAGTCACAGTCCACACTGACTGTCATCATTCTGGTCTTGATTAAACCAAGACCTTTCTTAAGCAAGAGGTCCTCAGCACTGTGTGGCTTTATAAAGATAAAACCCAGTTGGAGAAAGGGCAACTCCCCAACCAGGTCTTGGTATTTCCTATTATGCTCCCTAGTGGTCCCTGCGTGGTCAGAAAAAGGAATGGCTGTTACATAGAAAAGTCATTGCTGGACCAAGATCTCCCTCCTTGGTAGCAATTGTGGAACTCGTGGGCTTCCCAGGCAGGGTGAAATAAGGTCCCTCATGGGGAACTATAATCCTCAGCTGAACGTTATCTTTGAGGTGAGTGCACATCCCCAGCAAGCTTAGCACATGAGGATGGCAGAGTCTGTGCTGTGAAGTCCCAAAGTGCACCCTTTCTTCAGAAATACGACAATGAACACAGAGTACAACCAGCCGCTGGCAGCTGTCGCGCCCAGAAGAAAACAGGGAAGACAAAAGTCACATCACCTTAACAGCTAGGCTTTAAAGTACAGAGATACCGCTTCGGGCTCTGCTGACACTCATCACGATGGGGAGGTCTCAGGTCGCCAGGACGAGAGGCTCTGGCAGCGGGCACTGGAGGAAGTCACTGCTTGAGAACTTACAGAAAATCCTCCCGGTCTGAGGTGTCACTTAGTGCTTTCTTTATCGCCACCCCCCACCTGCCCTTCTAAAGGACAGAGTCAGCCAGTCCTTGAACCCATCAGATACGGCTCCACTGGAAGCAAATGAAGTTGAGGCTCCAGAATCGCTCATGGCCTGGGCTCCTTCCGAGGTCCCAGGACAGCCCTGGCGAGGTGCTGCTTTCTTAATAAAAGACACAAAGCTACCTGAACATCCGGGGGTTAAGACTCTTGGTATTTATTCCACTCTAATGCTCCCTGGCTGAGGTGCCATGGATGTGGTCCTGAGCATTTGGGGGAGGGGGGTCTCCCTAAGAGGAAGGAGAGTTAAGGACACACGTAGTCGGACTTCGTGCCTCATCTGGTCCACAGAGGTGCCTGTGTACAGTTCAAGTGGCTGCTACTCATGCCAGGAAAACTACCCCTCACTGGGCCAGCTGCACCCGCTTTAGGACAAGAGGGTGCAGAGCTAGAACTGACGCCGCACTTAGGCGTGCTCTGTGGCTTCTAGTCCCACCGCATGTGAGAGGCGCATGGAGCCAGAATGCTGCTCTGGCAAAACTCTTCCAGGTTCTACAGCTTATATAGGAAGGGAGCTTGACAGGTGTCCCAAACTTAACAGCCACCCGAGAAGTTTAAATGACATCGCAAACAACAGAACTTTCAATCTATCCATGAATAAATATGAATCAGTCACACCGGAGGAGAGAGTGAATGATTCTCTTCTCTCTAGTGAAAATGAAATTACACAAGTGTTTCCTTTAGGAAAGGAAACATCAACTAGAGAGGATACCGGCAGGCCCATGCTCACTGCAGCACTATTTACAATCGCCAAAACATGGAAGCCCCTGGTGATGGATAAGGATACTGCAGCAGATAGGTAGGTAGATGCACAAATGCAAAGATACATAGATAATGGAATATTTTATTTAAAAAACCCAGCAGGGGCACACCCTGGTGGCTCAAGTGTCAAGCCTGGGCCTGGGGCACAGTCCACAAGCAGCCCAAGGACCCAGGTTCCTGGCATGGGGGGTGCAGGGGCTGGGGAACAACAACTAAAGGAAAAAATGAACAAGCCCATATAGAAAACGCTTCATTATCCTCTCCTTTCCTGCCTGCCCCCACAAGCAAACAAAACATGGAACAAAACAGAACAAAGAAACCCTGCAATTTGAGACAGCATACAACAATAGTGCCTTAAGGGTATCACATTAAGTAAAGTAAGTTAGAGAAAGACAAATACTGCGTAATCTCATTTATATGTGGATTCTAATTTCAAAAGTCAATAAAAAAAAAAAAGAGAGCTATCAGATTGGTGGTGACCTGCGGCGGAGGTGGGGTGGGGAGGCTGAGGCAGGGACAACTGGAGGAAGGTGGTCCGAAGGCAGGAACGCCCAGTTCAGAGAGAAGTAAACACGTCATCCCGTCACGAGGACGGCTAATACTGCCGTATGGCAGATGTGTAACTTGTGGGGTTGTCTGTTTTCAAAGGAAAGGTACAGGCAGGAATGAAGGTGAGCAGGCAGGCAGGCAGGCAGGCAAGAAGAAGCATTTATTTTATTTTCATTAGTAGTTCACTCTGGTTGTCCCCCGCCCCCACCCCACACAGGCCCAGGATGCAAACCCAGGGGCATGTGGCCTGCGCGGCTTCAGAGGCAATTGACCTAACTGTCACTTCACTAGGGCGCGCCTACATAAGTTGTTAAGAAAGCAAATCCTAAGAGTTCTCACCATAAAAGAAAAACCAAGCCACAGTTTTTCTTTTTGTGCTTTCTCTTTTTAGTGTAGCTATATCAAATGATGGTCGTCCATGGCTTATTAATCATTTCACAATATAAGACCTTAAATAAATATTATTTTCTTTAAAAAGGTGATCAAAGAACATACAGCCAGAGACTACAGGGAGGAAATGGTATGCTTTCGCGGCCTCACAGTTTAGTCACCGGGCGTCATCCATTTACACCCCAAGGACCCCAGTTTAAGACCCGAGGCCGAAACCACCAGGATGAACTAAACAAAGTGGAGCGCTGCTTCCTCCTCTTCCTGCCCGCTCGCCCGCCTGCCTGCCCGCTCGCTCACCTTCATCCCTGCATGTACCTTTCCACTGAAAAAAAAAAGAACACAGGTGTATCCTGGAGGGGTAGTGGGTTCTGAAGGACTCTGGGTTGGAGTCCTGGATCTGGAGGGAGGCAACCAGTGTGAACGACTAAATGGAGATAAAATGCTTCTTCCTCCTCTTCCTGCCTGCCTGCTCGCCTTCAGTCCTGCCTGCATCTTTCCGAAACATTGGCGATTACATAAAACAAGGAGGATTCAAAGAACAGAAAATGAGCTTCCCTCAAAAGCAGTCTTTCTAACAATATGCTGGAGAACACATCAACTCTGCTGATTTAAGACCCATCACTTCTTCATCAAAGGAATCATGAATCCAGCTGGCAGACGCCTCTCTGAGTTGGGGGGAAAGCAGCGTGACCTACCTGTGATTTTCTCCCTGTGGTGGTTTGAAAGCAGAAATATTTACAAACTTGGTGAGTTGCTTTGCGATGTATTCCTGGGAACACCTGTTTTCTCCTCCTGCAAGTTACCCCAGGCAGACTCTTGATTTTCAGGCACACGTTCTGATCTCCACTAATTTGGCACGGCATGTGGGTTATTGCAAATTAAAATACCTTTACATTTAAAGCTGAGTTTCTTTTCCTTCCCAGGTTTACTGGCTCTCTCCCCACTAGTTCATGCATTCATTCTTGGAGGAGAAAGTGCAAACACAGCCCGTGCAGGTGCTAAATGGATTTATAATTCACAACAGCTGAAGCTGAAGAGACTCAGAAGCGCTAGTCATATGGGTGAGAGGGAAAGGGGTGGTTTTGGTTTAAATTCCAGAAGGGCTCAGCTAAGCATGACAGTAAAAGCTGGGAGGATCAGTTTAGAGGTGTTTGCTCGAAAGGAGGATGCAGGCCATGGTACCAGGTCATTTCCACATCACAAAAGAAAGCAATAAAATCTTTCCTGACTCAGGACAGAGTCGTATATGGTAGTGCTTGGGCTGAGAGCTGTGTCCTGCCTCCCAGCTGAAATCCCGATGGGGAGGCAGGAAGCTGGGGATGCAGTGCAGAGGTTTTTGCAACCTTACCAGCTGCCCCGCAAGGACATGGGGAGGGGAGACAAGACAGTGTGGCAGGGCAGGCCTGGGTTGTGTTGATCAAGGGCTGCAGGTGACACCCCAGCTGGTGTCTCCCTCACTTCCTTCCATTTTAGGCGGGGCAGCAGACAGGGAGAGTGGGCCGTGGAGAGGTGGGGCCCGGTCAGCCAGGAGCCACCACCATATCTGCCCAGGGCGATGTGAGGTGGACCTCGGATGAAGGCGGCAGGCCAACACCTATGACCAGGGTGCTAAGATGTCTCCCTGGAGGCCACTACAACACCAGAACAGAAAGCACAGGCCTCAAGCCCAGGGCTCATCCTGGAGTTGAAGACGAGGGGGAACATTGGATGGAGTTAAAATCCAGAAAGAGGAATTACTCAAAAGGCTCTTTTAAGCTGGAAGAGGGTCCAATCTCCAGAAGGGACAAGACAGAGTTTTCCAGCACCTCGTAAGCAAATTGAGTGCAGTGCATAGAGTTCTCTTTTCACGTGTGAGATGTTGCTATAAATGGGAACCCCACAGCACACATCTGAAAATTCTGCTCCCCCACTCTATGTCCTCCCCCCAGTTCCAATCACAGGGCGACCCTGCAGGCCAAGGATCTGCCTACATGTTGGGGTGTGACTAGAGCTGTAGGATAGGCCTCAGGAGCACTTCAACCCCCCAGAAATCTGCTGTCACGGCACCCCTTTGAACTTCCTGAGATCTGCTGTGGGAAAGGATTTGGGAGGGAGAAACAAATTCCCGAATTCTAATTTGGGGAATTACTTGGGAAAACAGGAACTAATTTGTTTATATGTTTACATGGGTTACAAAGACATGAAACTTGATGGTCTGATGTCACAATCATCTTAACTACTGAAATGACAGTCCTCACTTGAGACCGGCTGAGATAGGCTGGCTACTTTTAACCACTCCCGTGGCCTCTCTAACCTGGCTGTTACCTTGGAAGTAGAACCATTTTCTTTAAAGAAAAGTGCAGGCAGAAATGCAGGCAGGTAGGCAGGAAGGCAGGGAGAGGAGGGAGAAGCATTTATTATTATTGATTTTTTTATTCAGTTGTTCACATGGGCTGTTCCCCCCTGTATATGCGGGGGGCGCTCAGCCAGAGGCCATGAATAAAATAAATAAGGTGCTTCTTCCTCTCTCTCCGGGCCGGCACCTTTCCTTAAACGAAACCGTTATGGCATTTCGTAATGGCACCCACAGTGGTGAGGTGCATCTGTCTAGCTGGGCGCAGTCTACCAGAAGCTCAACCAGGAGTGACCGCTGCACTCCCCCTGATGGGCCCCTGCATGCTGGCTTGTGGGTGAGAACGCAGACTGGTTTTCCAGGTGCCCTGGGACAAGGTCTTGTGTGCATTCTCGTAGTCATTTCCCTGCTCCCCTCTCCCCCGACTCCCAGACCTAGGAGGCTGTAATGGTTCAGCGGTGACTGAAATAAAAGCATGACAAGCCCCGTAGGGAAAAGGAGCGTGTTCTTTAAGCGCCATCAGAAACCGGGTGTAGCTCCAGGATTGGAGATGAAGTCAGAGATCACAGGGCGGGTTTGTTGGCCAGTGTGGACAACCAGAAGGCGCACAGCTCCAAGGGATGGCAGTTCTGCAAGGTCCCGAGTCCTTAAGGAAGTGCGTTCCTGGGCACTGATTTCTCTGTTACGGGGCCCACGCTCCCAGAGCCCAAACCCAGCAGGCCTGGCGGGACCCTCTCCTCCACCTCCCCCATTTCACTTTGACTCTGGAGTGTCCGTGGCACCTTCCTAAAAAATCCCTATAGAGCTCATGAAACGTTTCCTCCATGAAGCTTCTTTATGCCTTTTTTTACATTCAAATATTTTTCAACGCTCACATGTGCATGAACACAAGCTAGATGAACTTTCTCATAGTTCATCTCATCTTCTCATAAAAAAAGACCCCTTTCAAGTCAAGGTTCATGTCATTTATAGTCTGAGGCCTCTGGACAGCGCTTCTCACACCCACTCTCCTACTACCTCTCCACACAGGGGCTCTGGGCTGCGGGGGCTCAGACAGAACATCTTTTTATTGAAGACTTCCTGTATTTTGCTTTCAGGGCCCGGTTTTCTCTCGACACCCCGTGGGCTAAATTTTACCTTTCTGTGTGCAAGCTCTGTGGGTAACCGGTGACCACCAGCGTATCCTTCACAGGCCTCCCTTCAAGGGCCAAGCTCCTCCAGCTTCTGTCCCCATTCTTCCTAGAGCAGGGGTCTGAAAGAGCTTCCCAGCCTGGTGCACCCCTTGGAAGATCTTTCAACTTGTGGGGTCCCTTATAAACCCGCCGCCCCTTGCTTGGCACATGCTCAGCTGTGGTCCATTGTGCTGAGCGAAGCTGGGGTTTTGTTCTAAATCCCAGACATCTATTCACGCAGCCTAGGATTTAATTAGCTTCCTTGGCGACCACATTAAATGATGGCTTGTTTCTTAGCAGCAACTCCATATTCGAGTAGTTGGATTTTTTTTTTTGTTTAACTCAAAAGCAGAGCCTGTCATTTACTCCTGATAGACTCTGCCTTGTGAAATGGGCTGATGGGTTTCTGGGTTGGCCCTTGAGAGCATTAGCATGCCTGGCTAGCTCTGTGTCACCTGCAAATAAAATAAGCTTATTTTCTGTCTTCAGACACTGATTAAAAAGATCGCGGGGAGCACAAAATGCAGAGTCCTGTGGTATGCCAGTAAAAGTCCTCCTTTGGATTAGAAAGGATTATTCATTAGCAACCTTTGGCTAGGATCCATCAAGCATTTATGAGCCTACCCAATTACCCTACCGCTCAATCCCTGTCAGGAGGATATTAGTCATTCTTTATGGCAACCATCATCTGAATGCCTTTTTTATTTGGAGCAATTACCCACCTTTGGAGGCCCTTTGAAAGCAGGGACCACCTCCCAGCAATGAAAAGGGGAAAAATACTGGCAACCAGCCTGCCCATCCCCCTTCACAGCCAGAGTATGGACATGTGATCGAGGATCCACCAATCATAGGCATCGCCCTAAACTCTGACCCAGGAACTAGGGGTACAGAGAAGCTGGGACTTCAGGGTTCCATGCCCAGCAGAGGATTGTGAAGACTTCCACCCGTGTGGGGACACCAGGGTCAGTGCTGTCAGCCATGCAATGGTGGTGTCCAAGCCAGTGCTGACAAGCTGTCATGCCCTGGCAAGACCAGGTCTGTGATTCTTGGATGTGATTCTGACTTATAATGTCCAAACCTGGTTGTCTAGCCCTGATGGAGAGCTTGGGAGTGGCTGTGTAACCTTGAATAAAATCCCTTTTTGCGTAACCAAACTAGGATTTGTTTTGTTATTTGTGAACTAAAGGCAGCCAGTGAGGCTCGGCCTCTCATCTTATTCCCAAGAGTGGCTGTGTCAAGGGCGCTTCCTGGCATGTAGACACATCATATTTCATTTACACGTTTCCCAGTTAAATAATCCTGGCCTAAACAGGGATGAAACGGTCTGACACAGTTTAAGTGATCCTGTCCTGGTTCTTCACTGACTGCTTCCCCTGTCTCGGAGCTCAGAAGCCATCATCTAGGATTCTCACTGAGACTTCTACCAAGAGTCATAGCAAGCTCACTAGTCTATACTCTGTAAAATCTACCTTTTATCTCTTTTCGAAAATTATAATTACAATGTTCCCATCTCTTGTGGCTCTATTCAGTTTTTCATAGTCCCCCATAGATTAGCCAAAAGATTTCTCAATCACATTGGTAAATTCTCTCAATATCCATTTTCCTTACTAGAAAAATCATTTCATGCAATCTTCTCATAAGTTTGATTTGCACTTTTTGTGTGAAGGACACTTTTTTTCTTTGCAAAGACAGAAGGAAAGGGTAGAGGAATTTCCAGTTTTGAATACTACGCTACAGAATCTCCTCAAAGTCTGTCCATATCCTTGAGACCAAAGAGAGCCATAGTCCATCTGACTCTGCAGTGTCAAACGTCTAAATCCAACCAGGTTACTAGGAAGTGGCTTGTGAGTGTTGGAACAAAGTTAACAAATTCCCATAACCTATCCCAGGCATACCTTCTCGCCATTTGAACTTGATTCCTTTCGCAGTATACTAGCTTCTAACATAGAAAAAATATGATCACATAAAAGGCAGTTGATATCATCTGGGTCTTATTTAATTTCATTAAACACTACCTTTTAGTCTCAATAACTTATTTTTGGCCAAAAAAAAAAGAAGCATCACAAGATTATTTCAAATTGCTTCTTAGAATCATGGGTCTTAAAATCATCTGTGTATGAGTTTCTACTCTGCAGTTAATGAACTATGCCAACCATTAAAATGGAGCTGGAATTGAGAAGGAAAATACTCAAGAAGGGAAGAGGAAAGGAGGAAAGTGATAAAAACAGCAGGGAGAAGGGTAGTCTTCAAGAAGAATGACGATATCCAAAGGAATCTAATTTTATATTTCCTATTTCTCTACGTTTTATTTTTCCCATAATCCCAGCAAAATGTGTTGAAGGTGCAAACTAGCAAACTGAACCCTAAATTCCTCAAGAATAAGGCGCGCAGAGGGAACAAGGGAGGGAAGATGGGTATTAGCAGAGGGCGGGGTAGGGGGCCAGAGGCTGGGAAAAGAGGGCCCGGGTTAAAAAGAGAAAACAGCAACACACCCCAGCCCACCCAACTCCTGGCTCCATTCCTCGGGCTGATTTATAATTGTATTTTAATCGGAAATAATTCCGGTGAAGCGACCTCGCATCACAACGTGTTACAGGGCTAAGGGGGGGCACTGTCAACAGGCTTCCATTCAGTACTCCCGCCATGGCTTTAACAGAATGTTTCACTTTTCTGTTTATTCAGACCCACGTCCCTGAG
Organism: Solenodon paradoxus; assembly: GCA_004363575.1. NCBI lineage: Eukaryota > Metazoa > Chordata > Mammalia > Eulipotyphla > Solenodontidae > Solenodon > Solenodon paradoxus. The sequence goes on along the minus strand of RJWH01001989.1, from coordinate 49,113 downwards.
ATGGCTGCGTCCTCCAGGGTCAGCTTGTCTCGTCCAGGGTCCCCGAAATGTGAAAGTGGCTCAGGCCTGTGGCACCTTGGATGAGCCCAAAGAACAGAGGGCAAGAAGCCATTTGCAAGAATGGCTATGGGAAAAGGATTTTGCGTTTCCTGGCCCCCAAGTAACTGCAACATCCCACTGAAGAGCGCTCGGGCTCTACCCCACACTCACGAAGGCTACGCACACGCACACGCACCTGCGTACGCAGCTCCGCGTGGGCTCGGTGGGGCCACGCCCTCTCCTCCAGCCCGGGGGCTGCTAGACCGGCTCTGCAAAACCGCACCAGCCTGGCTTTAGGCGTCTGTCGTAAAGCGGAAATGCCCTTTGGATTTTTTTTTTTTTTTAAGGAAAGGTGCAGGCAGGAATGAAGGCGAGGAGGCAGGCAGAAGCGCTTTATTTATTTTACTTAGCTGTTCACATTGGTTGTTCCTCCAGCCCCGGGCACAAAAATCACCAGACCTGGTGTGCGCTGGTGGCCCAGCAGTGTAGTTCACCAGAGGCGCGGTTCACACACATCCCAAGGTCGCGGGTTCAAGACCCGGGTCTCAGGGGAGAAAGCCAAGATGAACAACTACCTAAAACAAATGTTTCCTCCTCCTTTGTCCTCCTGCCTCTCTGCCTGCTCGCCTTCGTTCCTGCCTGCACCTTTCCTTTAAAAATAAACAAATTAAAATAAATTAAAAAAACCACCAGACCTATGAAAAGATAGAACAGTGTGGAGACCAACCTGAGATCCCAGAGTAATGGCCCCCCTGCTATAAACTATTGCCAGAAAACAGGAGACACATTGAGAGGTTTCCTTGGAGTCTTAGTGAATAATTACGGGAGTTTCCAGGTGGACTCTCTCAGCTAATTTCTCCAGGGACAACTGTCCCCACAGGTCTGCAGGCAGAAAGGGAGGGTGTCTGCAGCCAGACCCTGCCCTGCACAGCCCACCCTACAGGCTGGCTGCCACAGATGGGCGCCCTTAACACCTGCTAGGCCCTCTCTGTTCCAGGGTCGTGTGTGATAACCAAATGACTCAGGACAGAAGGGACAGGGAAAATGTGTACAAGCGCAGGTCGCTGGAGGAAATCTGAAGACACAGAGATGGCACCTTCCTGGGTCCCCCAGGCCAAGTCAGAGCCAATGCCATGAGGTAACCTGGTCCCCTGGCGTCAGCAATGGCACAGGCTGTGCAGTCGGGGAGGCAGGAATCCATGGTCTGGCTCTGCTAAGAGTTGTCTGACACCCAGGAGGAGGTTTTCCTTCTTTTAAAGTCAAATTGCCACTTTATTTCCTTGTCCAGAGGACAGCTTGTCTTCAGTTGTCAAGGAGTTTGCACCTTTAATGGCTTTTGGCGGAGGCTCAGGGTAGCACCTGCAGGTTTAACTCAGGTGGGGATGAGTGTTCGGTCCTCCCAGGGTCCCTGGGAATGATTTTGACTGTGATGGTACAACCTGTGGACTAATGACATTTACACCCAGCTTGGGAAGCATGTCAACACCGAAGATGTTGGCTTTGGAAATGTCCCTGCCAGGTGCGGCCTAGACTGTATTTTGAATGACAATTTTTTTCTTGTTATTATTTCTTGTTTCCATGGCTGTAGGCATTTTAGAATATTGAAATCTACCTCGCCCGTGTGTATTTAGCACCACACCCTCCACCAGGCCCCAGTCCCTTTACCACCTCCTTCCCTGTCCTCCGCATCCTGCCTGCCCAACAGCCACTGCCCTGTGACCTGTGAGTTTTGGGGATATTCTTCATTGGCTTTGTTTCATTATGTCCCACAGATGAGTGAAACCATCCTGTACTTTTTTTGTTTTTCCTTCTGGCTTATTTCATTTAACTTGATCCCCTCCAGTTCCACGCAGGTCGTTGCAAAGGGCACAATTTCATCCTTATTTTTCTCAGTGACACAGACTCCCACTGAGTGTACAGACCACAGCTTCCTGATCCATTGAGAAGCTGGCAAGCAGCGAGGTGGTTTCCACGGAAGGATCAACTTCTTAGTGGTCCGGGACAGCGTCAGGCACAGCTGGTGCAGATAACAGGCTGCACGCGGTCCAGCCCTTTTTGACGTGACCTTTGTTCCTTCTTTTGTTGTTCACGTTGGAAGAACCCAAAAGTGAGGTTTTCTTTCTACAAGGAGAAAGACTCGTCCATGCTGCCCCATCAGGAAGGGAACATAGTCACCCCTGGTCCTTGATCTTGAGCTGGCTGAGTTCCTAACGCCACGAGTACAGCAGAGTCCACAGCAGTGTGTTCCTTCCCTGGTCACGGACAGACGCCCAGAGTGACGCATGCAATAGAAGCAGAGAAAATGATTAGAGATGGAAACACATCGCACCATGGAACCACCTGCCAGGATGTGGCTCCAAAGAGCCAGCGAGGATTGTGTGAATGTTCCCAGCAGCTGGCGAGTGCTTGTCGACAGCGCCATGTGCCTGGGGGCCCAGCACAGTAGGCCAGGGCACCCGTCATTCGTCTCATAATGAATCTGCTTGTAGTTTGCAGAGGAAAAGTCAGTGTAAGGGGAAGAAGGCCCTATTTAGGTATCGAATATCATGCTGTTCAGTGAGATTTGTGTGTGGCTGTAAAGCCATTTTTTTTATGACAATCTCCACGGGCCGGCAGGATGTATACGTCACTGCACAATCACTTTACAGTGAGAACACAGCATTTTTATTCCACTCTGATTGGGTCCACATCTCTGCATTCTTTTCTTGAAGGGGAATTGTTTTGGGGTTTTTTTTTTAGACGGGGAAAGAGGATGTTTGCCAAGAATGTCTTGGTCTGGTTCCAGAATATTCTGAGCCAATTCTCTTGAGAGTGTCCAATGTAGCATCCCGTTCAAGGACTCCGCTGGACGATGAGAGACAAGACTGAGGAGTGGAATGTCCTTTCGCAGTTGGCCTCCGCTTCTGGGAACTCCTCTCCTGGCTTCTATGACGTCCGACTTAATCTTGACCCTCTCTTTCTACCCTTGGTCCAAAAAAGGGGGAAAACAGCTCTATGCTGCTTCCCTTCCTCGATTTCCTTGGAGGCTTGGCCTGCTGCAAGCTTTGCTCCTGGACACCCCCGCTTCGGTGTTCTCCTTTCCTAGGAGTTCAACACCACCTGATCGCTGTGGACACCCCACCGGAACGTAAATGTCACATTCTCACACTGCCTGTCATTCCGAATGCCACATTTCCAAAAGAAAACTTCCAGGAAAATACCTGGACACACGTTTTCATTCAACTTCTGCAGCCCTTTCAGAGGCTCATCCTGGACAGTCATGACATAATTCTTCGGTGTTATTTATGTGTCAGTTCTGCTCCTTTGGAAGTGCGTATAGTCATCAATTCCCATGGGCTTGTTTCCAAGCTCTGTCTCCTCTCATTGCCTTCCTCTTCCCTCTGCTGCTCACCGGCGGTGCAGCTCCTATCTCCTCATGCTCCCCCATCTGCCTGACTAGCCCCCCCCACCCCCATGATGCTAATCTCACAGAAAATTGCTGGTCCAATCTCCTCTTCACATCAACTCTGTGCTAGGAAACCTTCAATAGCATTAAGGTAAATACTTCTGCTTAGCTTTCATGACTTTCCAGCATCTGGCCCCAAGTTAACCACAAAATACACGTTTTTGCATTAGTTACGGGTTTCCTCTCTCCTCACAATATGACCGCCTACTGAGACATTGTCTGTGGTCCAATTCCTGACACTACCTGTTGGAAATCTCTCCATTCCTCACTGCCCAGGCTCTACTACCCTTGTATTAAAACTGGCTCCTGCCTCCCTCAACTCCCCTCCCTCTAAGCTCAGGTTGAATCTGTAATCTCTACCTCAGTTACTATAATGATGCATTGTCTGCTAATATTTCTTATACTTTTCAATTTGCATCTTCTTTGCAACTAGACAGTAATCTATTTCAGGGCAGGGGCACTGTCTTCTATTTCTTCCTTTCAAGTATCCCCTTTTCTTGATAGCTCATTTGTTTTTCCCAATTCTGTATGTTGCCTGTTTTTATTTTCCCCATTTTTATTGTTTGGTTCTTATAAACTATCTCCAAACATTTACAGAATAAGACATTTCTTTGATGAGAGTGTAAACTGGTATAGCCATTATAGAAAGCAGTATGATTTCTCAAAAAACTGAAAAGAAAAATTCTATAAGATCCGATTATCCCATTTCTGGATACTTACCCAAAATATATGAATTGATATATGCCCCCCGGCGAAGTTTACTGAAACATTATTTACAATTGCCAAGAACTGGAACAACCTAAGTGCCCATGAACAGATGAGTGGATAAAGGAGATGTGGTCAATATACACAATGGAATATTACTCAGCCATAAAAAAGGTTAAACCCTGCCATCCACAATATGGATGGACCTAGGGAATGAGTCTTAGTAAGTCAGAAAGAGAAAGATAAACACCATATGATTTCACTCATATATGGCATATAAGAACCAAACAAATAAATGAACCAAATCAAATAAAAATAGCTTTTTAGTCTATAGGATCAAATGTGGGTTACCAGAAGGGAAGGGGGAGAGGGATGGCAAATCCAGTAGAAGGGTCAATTACATGGGAAAGGACAGAATTGGATCTTGGTCATAAACTTAATACATACAGATGCTGATTTACAGGGATGCCCACCTCAGCCCATATAACGTTATGATGCAATGTTCCAATCAATTTTTTTAAACAGGTATTTCTTTTATATCTTTCACAAGTGTGCTAGCCAAATACACAATGGGTTAAGGGAATCCACTCAACATTAAGTTACTGGTTTTGAAATAAAGGAAGGCTTTTGTGTAATTTCGAGCAAAAAAAAAAAATTCAGCTCTTTTTAAGAATTCAGTTCTAAAGAGATGAAATCCTGTCATTTGAATCAACATGGATGGAACTAAAGGGATTATGCTAAGTGAAATGTTAAATGAATAAAGATAGAGACCAGAGGACCCCACTCATAGGTGGAATTGAATAGATAAAACGAAGGAACAGATGAAACAAAACTAAGACTTGGACACTTGTAACAGAACTAAGGTGACCATGAGGGAATGGGATGGAGAGACAAATGGTGGTGGAGCCCCCTGGGCAGTGATGAAGAACACTTGGTGACTTGGTGGAGGGCAGTGTGTTGATATATGAGGAATGGGAAACCTTTGCATATGACTTTATTTTAATGTGTGAAAATAAAATAAATAAATACAAATCCTCGCGGGGTGGGGGGGAAGAATTCAACTCTAAATTAAGTCATTTAAGTCTTTTTTTTCCTCCACTGACTCAGCTGCACCACCTATCACTGTGCTCCCAGCATCTCGATACAACCAAAACTCAAGAGAAAGGCAAAACAGACAACCACCAAAAACCTAAGTGGCTTTTCAGATGGAAATTTGTAGGGCAGTAGTTGAATCTATCCCTTTCCTAGATGAGGACATTTATTTCTAGAATATTCCACTAGACATCAAACTTAATTACCCAGCACCTTCCATCAAAGGGTGTGTGGGAGACAGAGACATGGAAAAAGGCACAGACAGTGAGAGAAAAAAGCAATCATCCAAAACATAGGATTTTCTTTTTAGGAAAAGAACAAAAAAAAAAAAAAAAAAGCATTCTCTGGCATAAGGATTAGGTCAGGATCAAAGGCAAGACTCTGACTTTGAAAGTTTTGAGTCTTCCTGCCCAAACCACTGGATGACTGTAGATGACAGAGAGATGATTACAGCCTGGCTTCTGTGCAGTATCGTGTTTGCAATGCCCTCTTCTCGAATCCTTCAGTCACTTCGGTCTGATTACAGGGGTTGCCTGGTAATACGCCAATCCCACACGTCTGTCTCGGTGGGTAAATCAATCTCAGGAAAGAACGTTTCAGCTTGAGGAGTCAAATTCCAAGCCTGGCTTTGATTTCTGCAGCCGTCACCACATCACAGGAATCCCACAGTTGCTACCCGAGAGCCAGCAGAGTCGCTCCGTGGGGAGACCGCCCCCCATGTGGCCACATGACCACAGCCAGAGAAGAGGGAGCTTGACACTGCCCCTCATCTCTGAGAGGCAGGAAGAGGGGAGGAAGAAGCACCCTAATTATTTTATTTGGTTGTTCATCTTGGCTGTTCCCCGAGCCCTGGGGCACGAACCCGGGTCCTTGGGATGTACGTGGACTTGGTCAGTACTTACCCGTTAAGTCACCAGGGCACGCCACAAGCCTCCTTCAAGCACGTCTCAAGACCTCCCTGTTAGGTCGGCTCAGGACAAAATGGCGGCCATACCCGGGAAAAAGGAAGCTGACGAAACCACACCTGGAATCACAGGACCAATCCCCAATCGCGACGTATGAAGCCCGCGAAATTCTTTTGCTTAAAGATGCGCTTCCCTTTGTTTGGGCGCGACTTCCCCGACCCTCGTTCTGAGGACCGGAGAACCTCGCCCGGGTTCGCAAACCCCAATAAAGCCCTGGCTATTCGACTTTTTGTCTGATTGAACTTTTCTCCTCGCGGAGCTCAGAAAAAAACTTTCATTTTGGTGCCGAAACCCGGGAGGAGTTGTTGTCTGCTTAGGACCGCTCCTCTCCCCGCTCCCGAGGAGGCCTGTGGCCACCCCTCTCGTCCAGACTACGAACCAGGGTAAGTGTCACTGTCCCACATTTTTTGGTCCCCAACCGCTGAATCCGGGCCCCTGGGTACTGATACCGAGAGGCTGCTCTCACGGAAAATCGCAGCGCTGCGTCAGGGTCACCCTTTCCGGAGAAACTGTTCTCCTCCTCTGTAACCGGGATCTGAGCGCCAGAGGAGACGTCCCTGCACTCAGACGCCCATTTGTCTGACCGGCTCAACAGACTGGGTTGAGGGACGCCAATTCCCTATCTGTTGTTCCTTGGGGACCAAAAATGGGAGGGCGAGATGACGGCCAGGCCGTTATACCAGCCCGACACTTTCAAATTCGCTACCCTGATGGACTCAGACAATTTCTGCCCATGGACCGGGAAATGGCCTGAGGTTCCCTCCATCCAGGGCTTTTGGACTTCGCACTCCCGCCCCCACCCCTGCCGTCAGCGCTCCAGTGCCGGGGTTCTCCTTGCCTGTGGCGGTTCGGAGCCTGGCTGACCTTCCGAACCCTCTGCTCCAGAACTCCCTTTCACCTTCTCTGACTCCCCTGAAGGTCTCGCCTCTCCTCCTCCTCCTCCCTCCCGCTATCAGCCCCAGCCAAGCCCTCCTACTGCTACTCCGGCTTTGTTCCTTAACAGGCTAACCGAGGCCATGTTACTCCGTACCCGCTTAGATCCAACATCTAATGCTGGGGCGACTGTTCTGGCTACTCATTGTATCTCCCAGTCAGCCCCAGACATCCAAAAAAAACTGAAAAAGGCCAAGGATGGTCCCCAAACCCCCATCCGAGATCTGGTGAATATGGCATTTAAGGTTTTTAATAATCGGGAAGCAGAGGCTGAGGCTGCCCGCCAGGCACGCTTGCAGCAAAGGGTAGCCCTGCAGGCCCAGGCTATGCTGGCGGCCCTGCGGCCGGTGGCGATGGGGGCAAAGCCCAACCCTGGCCGCCAAGGAAGCGTTGCCCAGACTGCCGGCAGCTCGGCCACTGGAAGGATGCGTGTCCCCTTAAGAGCTCGTCCTCGGCGTCTCCACCCGGAGAATTAGCTCAAGGCGTGAACTCGCCTCTGGCCACGTCGGAGCTTCTTGGGCTTCTGAATGCCGCCCCACCCTCGCCGAGCCCAGGGTAATGTTGCAGGTAGCGGGTAAGTCCATCTCTTTTCTCGTGGACACGGGGGCTGCCTACTCTGTTTTACCGTCTTTTTCTGGACCCCTAGTTCCTTCCCAGATCTCGGTCATGGGGGTAGACGGGACCCCATCTTGCCCCTGATGGACCCCTCCACTTAACTGTAGCCTGGACGGGTTCCCCTTCTCCCATTCCTTCCTTATCATCACCAGACAGGTTAATGTAAATCCCTTGGGGCATGAATAGCACCCGCCCAGTG
>RJWH01001989.1:0-41020 GCA_004363575.1 Solenodon paradoxus | reverse complement strand
CCCTTTTTTTGTTTTTTTTAATTGCGGAGTCAGAGGCTATGGGCTGGCGCAACCTTTGCCGACCATAAAACACCACAAGACTGAGCTTTTACAAGTTGAAAAAGGGCTATACCCCTCTAGAAATAGAGACCCCATGGTGGCGCTCCCTGATTTTTACCACTTTGGCCCCAATCCTTGGGCCAGTTTTGATAATCTGTGTGTTACTAATGCTTGGCCCATGCTTTCTGAGATTCCTCCAGGACAGGATCCGCGAAGCCTCCCGGGTTACCTTCAACCAGATGCTGCTCCAGACCAGAGTCTACTCTCCTGTCCAGACCGGGCCAGACAACGCCAACCTCTGACCCCTCCCCTCTACGCCCCACCTGTCAGCGGGAAGTAGCCAGAACGAGGCGCCTCTTAATCCTATCAAAGAGGTTGGAATGTTAGGCCGGCTCAGGACAAAATGGCGGCCATACCGGGGAAAAAGGAAGCTGACGAAACCACACCTGGAATCACAGGGCCAATCCCCAATCACAACGTATGAAGCCCGCGAAATTCTTTTGCTTAAAGAGCGCGCTTCCCTTTGTTTGGGCGCGATTTCCCCGGCCCTCGTTCTGCGGACCAGAGAACCTCGCCCGGGTGCGCGAACCCCGATAAAGCCCTGGCTATTCGACCTTTTGTCTAATTGACTTTCTTTCCTCGAGGAGCTCAGAAAAAACCTTTCACTCCCTAGGTCTGTGCTTACTTACTGTGCCCCGCAGGGTTTCAGCAACCAAGGTGGGGTCCTTGCTGGAAGGAGGTCTGAGGCCAGAAGCATCACATGCGACTCACAAGACTCGCCAATGCTGTCATCTGGTTCCTTCGAAAAAACAGAAGGCGAGAAAGAAATTTTGACTCATAGAACCCTCCGAGATTCTCCCCAAACCAGGATTCTCTAGCAGAATCAGCTCTTAGCAGAACTCCTTACTAAACGTTGGTGAGAAAGCACAGAGAAAGACTAAGAGTTACGCGTTACCGTGAGGCGAAGGCCGAATGAGCTGGAGGCACCGTCTTTGCTTCGTTTCTGCCTCTAGGGAGTTTACTGAATGTGCTCTTGTGATGAGATTTATAAGGAAATTGGCTTTACTTAGATGGACGTTTTTGCTTTCCATCTCATGGCACCCTTGAGTGCTTAAAAAAAAGGGAAAAGGTAATTCCATTAAGCTTTCAATCTTTCTGGCAAAAGAAATGAAGATGTGATTGGAAAGATAAGGCAGGCGCTGGCCTTCACTTGAACTGACCTTGCTCTGGGGGTCAGGGAATAAGAAGCATGGTCTTTGTTCTGAGGTGTCATTTCATGTTTAATTAGAAGGCTAGACTTCCACTTTTTTCTCTTCTAAATCCCAACTTCAATCTGCCAAGAAAATGCTCACCAAGTTCTCGGTGACAGATCGTCTGGTTGTGACCTTAACTGCTTTAAGAGTTCATCCTGCCCAACCATGACATGCTTAGGAGAGATGAGCCCTGACATTTGAGGAGTCACGACTCTGAATCTTCATTGCAAAGGAGTTGGTGACTCAGTCACCACGGAAGTCTTCAGAAGAAACTCCCAAGTGCCCTGTGGACTCTAATCTCTTACTTCATCTAACTGTTTTGGAGGGCAGGGGTGAGAAAAGAGACCATTCCAGGTTAAAGAAGGAGTCTCTACTACTCCAGGTGAAGACATTTTCACGCTTCTCGGGAGGGGTCCTCACACACAGTCAAGCTGTACAGTCTTCGAGGCTGGTGGACACAGGATAGCCACGTCCCCTCTTGTTTCTCCCTGTTAGGGGTAATCATTTACAGCTGGACAGGTGTGTTAGGGAGGAAGAATGCACTAAAGCTGATGACGGTAGGCATTATCTGTTCAAGTCAGAGGCAAAGGGACTGTGGTGAAGTAGAAATTAAACCAAATCTGTTCCCAGGTTAAAAAAATTGAGCAACATTTTAAGGATGGACATCAGGGATACACAAAGGTTGACCATCAAATTTTAATCTTGAACCTTTTTCTCCAGTCTTCAAATCATTAACATGAAAAGACATGATAAACTGCAATTTTATCATGACCATATCATGGTTTAACAAGCCCTGGTTACAAAAATCTCCACTACTGTCTCCAAAAAACCCCAAAACCAAAAACCAAAAAACCAATAGAAAATCCATACATTATATTATCTAAGTGATCTACTAACAGATGAAATTTTAACCAACATCGTACCAGGAAACTGTGAACAGAGGTACTTCAATCACATAGCTTAAAATAGGGAGAAAAGACAGGCAAAAAAATTATCTTAACCTGTAGTAGTCTTTTTACTTTTTAAAATTTTTATAAAATACACTAATTTCCCAAAATAAAGAATATTATGACACAGTGGTGTCAGCTTACACAGAGGAAAGCTGATGCCAGCTTTATTTCTCCTAACTAAAACTCATTTCACCCAGCCTTTATATATTACACGAATATCCAAGTATTTTTTTTCTTAAAAATTCAACACACAGGAACATAATGTACAGTGTTTTATATATATATATATATATGTATAAAAAATGGTTCATTTAGGAATGATTTCATTTCAACCACAACAGATAACTCTGTAAGACCATGAAACCTCTTGAGATGACAAGAGTTTGTCGTTCCTACTTCTATTTCCCAGTTGTGACGCTTCAAAGCAAAAAAAGAACTTGTGTTGCTTTATTTCCATGAAAAACAAAACCAAAACCAAAAAAACTTGTGGCGATGATCTCTCTCTCTCCCAGGTTACCTTCCCTTCTTCTGTTGTCGAGGACCACCCAGGGCCACCACGGACGGACAGACTGACTGCCTTCGTGGCACTAGAATGAGAGGCTAACATCAAAGGGTGGATATAAAAAGACGGGCACAGCTGGATGTCGCCACAATTGTAAGGTGTGGGCACGCTCCCTCACGCCAAACCTCCCAGAGTTCCAGAGAATGGTCACACAGGCCGTCTCCCAGCTCGCCCTCCACATCCATCCTCTGAGCGAGCATCAGGAAACATTTCCACGCACGACTTGCGTCACTAAGGGACGCCTGAGCCGGGGGGAGGGAGTGGCAGTGGAAGAGAGAAAAGAGTACTGTGAATGACGCCTCCTGCATCGGTCAATTCTGAGCACACACGAACCTCTAGGGGACCTGGAAGGACACACACACCATGCACAGTCTACGTCACGGCGGGGATGCGCTAACACATGCAGGACGCTGGGAGAAGGATCACAATGGGCCAATGTAAACTTGTCACAGTGTTTCTCAGAGCCTTGGACTTAGCACGAGCGCACCACTTACCACGACAATCTCACACACATTTACTGTGTCCAGGGCATGTCATCACTTGGGGCCAAACGGGCAATGCCCGCGCACTGCCACTCACAGACAGACAGCGAACTGTCCTGAGGTCCAGCCAAGAACCGAGCTGCTGCAGTGCTAGAAGTAAACACATTGCGGAACGCACTTGCGTTCTCGGGTTGTGCTCGACTCCTCCTCGTCGCTGCAGGCCTGCGTTAGGGGGAAATTACAAACCCACCCCAGCACACCGAGGACTAGGTCCTCCGGGGATTGCTGACCCAGCCAGAAGGGCCAGGGATCAGCGGTCTCTTCTCTCCAGTTCAGTCTCCCTGCCCCAGGCCCTCATGGCTAACGGGGATGGCGATTTGATTTCCCAAACAGGAAAACTAAATTAGAGAACTGGTCTTTCTGTCTTAAAGGAGCAACTAACACCAGTGGAGGGAGAAGGGGGTTCATTCTATGTCGAAAAGAATCTCTTGCTCTCAACAGGAGATAATCCAGCTTCTCCTTAGCTATCATTTCATAAATTAGCGATTTCTTAAAATCATCATCCAAAAGAATTTATCTATCACAAGAAAACATTCAAGTTTAAAAAGCAAATAAATTAGTTAAGCCTTGTAAACAATTATTGTCCATTTGAGTTATAGATCTTTAAAAAAACAAACAAAAAAAGGGTTTTTCTCTATAGTAAATCAGACAGTGCAAGGCACACCGTACACATCAGAATCCAGAGTGATGACGGCCCCACCCGAGCCTTCTTCATGCTGCTGGCCAGGAGAGCTGTGCTGAGGGGCTCTGGGGTCACCCACAAATCTTCTGTGCTCTTTCTCTTCCATTTCTTTGTGCTATTTTGTTGTGTGATGCGTTAAGCCTTCTCCATGTGGGGATCCTCAGATGTTTTCCACAAAGCTTCCTGGGAAAAGACCAGTTTTCCCGTTACGTTGCAAGGTGCCTTTGAACCAGCCATCTTCTCGTTTTTTATGGACAAATACAATATCTCCTTCTTTCAGTTCAAGTTCTGCCTCACTCTGAGGAGGATAGGAAACCACCACGCGGTGCCTGGAAAAGAGAGATGTCTTAGTTGAGGCCATTCAAAGTGGCAAGGACAAACTACCAGCGTAGAAGCCTTATACAGAAATGAAAGCAAGCAGCGTGAGTTTGCTTAAAATAGTTGCGAAACAACTTCGAAATGATGATTCTCTGTCTAGTAGAGCCTTGGGAGGAACGGGGTTTGGATACGCCCAACAGTTCACTACCATGAGCCAGACTCGCTTATCTGAGTGGGTTTACAGTGAGAGCCTTAGCTATCTCCTGTCATCCTGTCCCGTCCCAGTGTCAGGAGCTTGGCCACAGAGGGGAACCATCTCTGTGCTTTCTTTGTCTCCGAGAAAAAGGGAGCAACTCTACCTTTGGTGAGATTAGGAGAAGTAGTTGAGCAGGTTTGCTGTGCCTTCTCTTCTATGTGTAGGCAGCAGGGAGGGCTCAGGGGTCAGGCTTGCTTTCCGTCTGTGTTGTTTATACTGAGCCTTGACGGGGCTGGGCAACTGGGAATCAATGTAGGGGCGTTCACCTGTCCTGTATACCCTAATTCTCCAGCGGGTGGGCTGTTCTAAGGTCGCGACATGGATGGGAGGTCTGTGGCCACAAATTCATCAGCACCTGTAACGAGGCTGACATTCTGATCTCCTTTAATCTGACAGCCGTCTCTGTTTCTCCACTGAGTCTCAACTCAACAGTGGGGAAAGTTGTAATCATCACTTTAAGACTCCAGAAGCCTAGTAAGCTTAATGTTTTTTAAGGGAAGGTGCAGGAAGGAGTGATGGGGAAGCAGCAGGCAAAAGAGACAGGAAGAAGCATTATTTATTTTTATTTAGTTGTTCATCTTGGTGGTTCCCCTGGCCCTGCGACATGAACTTGGGTCCTCGTATGTGGACTGCGCTCAGCTGGAGGTGGTGGACCAAACTGTGACTCCAGCAGGGCGCGCCTGTTCGTTTAATATTATCTGTTCCCCTGCTTCCATGCTCTTTCATCTCCTTCAGAAAAATCATGGTCAGCAGCCTAGAAGGTAGAGGGCAGTGATTTATGTCCCATATCCTTTTATCCTTGTCCAGTTTTCCAGCATCATTACTCTCCTCTACTCCTCTCTTGCTTTTCTCAACCAAAGGGGAAAAATGGTGGTGTCTACAGCCAACTTCCAAGATGGCCCCGGTGACCATCACCTCCTAGTACTCACACTCTTGTGTATCTCCTCCTCTCAAAATGCACAGGACTGACCCATGGGACTGAAACAACACTGGGGAAACAGTGATACAAGTAGATAACTGAAGTCTCTTCAAGTCAACACTAATGAACCAAGAGTGACACAAATGAGCCACCTGTAAGAGTCCTCCAGTCCTAGTCACAGTTTCAGGGGACTGCCACTCTGGCTGACCTCTGGAGTCAGTCCCAAGAAATGCCCTAAGCCAGAACCCACTTCTAAATTCTCAACCCACAGAAACTAAGGGATAACCAAATGTGAACACACATCTTTCCCTCTAAGTAGGGAATATTCATTCATAAAAGTGATTTCAAGTTTTTGCTTTCACAAGGTTCACAAAGCCAGAAAAGGTGTTCATAGCTTCAAGGGAACTGCTCTTGATGATGAAGAATGTGAGGATTAAAATTGTCAGAACTTCTAAAACCCATTAGAGCCTAGCCCTTCTAGAAGGTCGCTAGATTCACCAACCATTTTGTGAAAACCCAGGCTCTGGCCATTCCGTTTCTGGGAATTTACCCAAAAGATAGAGAAACACTAATTCTTGGGGATTTATGTACCCCTTTGTTTACTGCAGCTCTATTCACAACAGCTAAGAACTGGAAATCACCTAAGTGCCCAATGTCAGATGAGTGGATCAAGAAGATATGTGGTGCATATATGCAATGGTATACAACACAGCCTTAGAAGAGATGAAACCCTGTCATTTGAATCAACATGGATGGATCAAGAGCGGATGCTGCTAAATGAAGTAAGTCAAAAGAAGAAAGATATCAGATGACCCCACTCAGAGGTGGAATTGAGATAAAACAAAGGAGCAGATGAAACAAAACCAACTCTTAGACACTGGCAATAAAACCGAGGTGACCAACAGGGAAAGGGATGGGGTGGGGGGGAAAATGGTGGCAGAGTCCACTGGACAATGGTGAAGAACACTTGGTAATTTGGTGGAGGGCAGGGTTTGTTGACATACATATGAGGAATGGGGAACCCATACATATGAATTTATTTTAAAGTTAAAAAAAAACAAAAAATACCCATAGGTACGTTCACTGAGAAAGACCACACAAGAGACCCCATTACTCCATTCACAAGGCATCTCTTGCCTGGATCCTGAGCCTGGAAAAGACATTTACCAGAACCTTCACTGTGGTTACGTGTCACTGCTGAGGGGGTTGCTGTGTCCTGGGTGGGCTGCGCCTCCAACCCTCCAGCCTGAGACCAGGGGGCCAGCGTTGGGGCCAGTGAGGTGGGCAGCTCTGACCTGCCACAGTCTGCCCGGGGCCCCCCGGGAGCTCTGCCTCATGTAACATAAAGAGTTTTTGTGGCAAGTCCCACCTGAGAGTTCTTTGAACTTTTGTTAATTCAATGCACTACCTTTTTCTAGGACATGGCAAAGATGACTTCCAGTGCTAGGGATGTCAGGACATCCTTGGTTTCAGTTTTCTAAGGGCAGGGGATGTCACAGAGTGTGAAGGGCTCTGCGTCCTCCCCTGGGGGCTGCAAAGCAGCAGGCCCCTCTCCTGTATCATTGTTGGGGGGAGGAGGCAAGAAGAAGCTGGAGAGGGCAGAGGCCAACCGTCCCACAGGCGTGTGCTTACATGCACGTGGGCATCAAACGTCACTGCTATTCTGCAGTGATGCAGAGCAGGGAAAGTGAGCACATCTCCTTTTCCAAACAGAATTAAATATTGTGAAGAGAGAACTGAACAAAAGAGCAAACAAGCATCTCTTCAAAGTCCAAGCGGCAGCTCCAGCGAGCTGAACAAAGCACCAGGGCCAGAGGAGGCTCAGGCGTGAGCGGACGCCCGGCCCATAGCGGGGCTCCTGGTTTCTAAGAAAGGGTCCACTGATTCAAACACAAACACTTCCAGACCGCAAGGCTCAGAGGTCAGCCCCTCCTGGAATCAGGGAAGAGAGATGGCCTTGTGGGGAGGCCCTGGGAGGGGCTGACAGTTGCCAAGATCCCCTGGGGCAGCTTAACTTTGGAGCTGCGCCCTCGGCCCCTGGGTTCCGTCCCTCATCCAGTGGAGGAAGCATGAGATTGCAGAGGTAGAGGGGGCTCTCCTTCTCCTGGAAGGACGAGAGAACCTGAGTGTCAAGCTCTTAGTGTCTCCGTCGCCTCACTCACATCCCAAAATGCTACCTCCCGTGAAGGTCACCTGGCCTGGCGCTGCATGGAGGTGAAGGATGTCCCTGGGAGCAGCGGGGCATGTCTACCCCGGATGCAGACTCTGGCTGCAGCCTCAAGAGTTGCCTCTACTGAACTTGACAACCTTGAGCATGATGTCGTTATGGCTCTGGAGTCCCTCCTCTGACATCTTTAAAGGCAGGACAAAGAATTTCATCTTGGACTTAACTGGGAGAAAGAATCTTGAAAAGACAATTTCTAAAGTCTGACACCAACATGCTAAGAATTCATGAACAGAGCAAAGGCAAACGCTGCCATTTGGGGCAAGTTAAGATCTGAACAAAGCTTCCAAATTCTGGGAAAAGGGGTACGAGCGACTCCAATCACCTCCCGGCAGCTCGCTCATGACATGTCATCCCCACCGGTTCTTTGCAAGCTGCCGTAAAGGTGACATGCAACAAAAATAGCTCTTGAAACACTCGAAGAGAATTAGATTAATATTCGCATTTTATAAAATGCACTAAACCAATTTTGTCAAAAAAATTTTTTATCCTGGAACTGCTGCTGGGCTGAGAACATCATCTTCCTGCCAAGTTCCCAGTGGAGCAAATTTTCATTGCTGAGTTATAAGCCTCGGGGGGCTGGAACAAGAAACCACGTGCATAATGGAAACTGTGACACAGTCGTGATTGCATGAAGATTACCAGGTGCAGAAGAGACTCCGGTCAGAAATCGTCCAGCTCAGATGCTGGCCTGTCGCCGGGTGAGGTGGTCTGCATGCCAATCCCTCAGACGGACTCTCAGGGCCGAGTCCTGGCACCCTGGCCAGCTATCTCGGGCAGGGAAAGATGTGCCAAGTAAACGTCTACCCAGCCCACCCAGAGGCAGGGTGCAGCCGTGGAAGCCCATCACGGCAGCTGTTCACCCTCTGCCTCGTGCAGATATTCGGTCTGAAAGTCAAGATTCTGGAAGTTCTGCAACTCAGGAGACAGCAGCTACTCTCCCAGGATCTGGGGCCCTGTGGGCCCACTTCTGCATCAGCACCCCAGCCACGCCTCCTCATCATCGTGCCCCCATCTCGGTGGGCGACCTCACGCATCTGTCTGTCCTCCCCGCCTCAACTCTCTCCCTGCCCCTGCTCCATCTAGAGACCTGATGTGTAAAATGTCTTTGTCAAAATACGCTTCACTGAAGATTGCATTATAACAACACACAGTTTCAGGGCGCAGCGTCCTAAACCAACATCTGTCTCCAGGACATTAAGTTCACCACTCAAAAAAGTATGTCTCTCCTTCACCATATAAAGGGCCCCTTTTACCTGCTTCACCAGATATATATATATATATATATATATATATATATATATATATTTTTTTTTTTTTTTTTAAGGGGAAAGATGCAATAGGTGAAGGTCCACAGGCAGGCAGGCAGGAAGAGAGGAGGAAGAAGCACTTTTTTATTTTATTGAGTTGATCATCTGGGTTGTCCCCCCACCCCACCCCCTGGGCCCTTGGGATGTACATGGACTGTACAGGGCCTGAGGCAGAAGGCTCAACTGCTACATATTACTTTTATCACATGGCACTTCTATTTATGAGTATCTGTCGCTCAAAAGTCACTACCAGTAGCTCGCAGCTTGACACCCAAGAGGAAGGTTCATTTCAGTCTAGTATATATGACCCTCAAGGACCGGACCTTGGTCTCTCTTAACCATTGTGACGCGTACTTAAGAAGCATGTCGGAGGACAACTGGAGGAGGCCGAGTACTTCTTAAGATGTCACGACACGCCGACAAGTGCCACAACGTGGACGAACCCTGAGGACACGATGCAAAGTGAAATCAACCACGCAAAAGACAGCCGCCCCACGCGGTGCCCAGAATGGCTACGTGCACCGGAAGCTGGAATGGTCATCGTCAGGAGCTGGCGATGGTGTCTGCTTTCAGACTGGGCCGGTGGCCTGCTCTAGAAGTGGACGGCAGTGGTGGCCACAATGAGGTGGATGCATTTATTGCTCCCGAATTTTATGCTCAAAAAAAATGGGAAAAGTTATGTGTTGCTACCGCCATTTTGAAACAAAGGTAAATGAACAGGTAAACAAAAATCACGGAAGCTGAATCGCCACCTCACTGCTGGAAGGGCCCCTTCTCCTGTGACCAGAGCACTGGGGAGGCAGCGTGTGGGGGTCAGTGTGGCTCGGATGGGTCTCTGCCTCAACTCCGCTTCTGGGGATGTTATCAGGGTGACTTCCAGAAACAGAGTCTTGCTGTAAAGGGGCCCCGCTGACATCCCAGGGTCCGTTTCCTGGGTTCGGGATATGGCATTCTGGTCGCCACCTGCCTGGCACATGAAGTCTTATATGAGCGTGATTTTCTAGCGCCTTCATTTCTCGGCCTCTCTTGTATTCCCTGTGATTCCTATGTCTTTGCTTCTGAGCTCCCCTGGCAGCATTCAAACTGGATGGCCCGTGGCCTGGGAGGCGCTCTCAGCCTAGCACCCTAGTCCGTGCCGTGGGGTAACTGCCTCCTGCTCTCTGCCAGTCCCTACGACCACCTAATATCCGATTCCACTGGCAAAACCACAGTCACTGGCTTTAGAACTTGTTTGAAGTCCAAGTCAATTATGTCCAATGCTTCACCAGAGGTTCGTTGTCCCTGACTCAGATTAATCATGCTGGTTAAGCCTGACTGCCTGTCTGCAGACCCATCTCTCTCCAATTTGTAAGTTTCCCAGTGTTCTAGCTTAATCCCTCATCAAAGAGCATGGGTTCTTGTCCCAGGTGAGAGACGGGCTTATAGGTATGTGGCTATCAGCTTAAATCTCAACTTAGAAATATATACAGAGAGATGACTGGCTGTGTCTCCATGTACCTTTCATCTGGAGATGCTTTTAAGAGAAGAAAACACCTGCCATACATACTTTATTTTCCATCCCGTCTGAAATCTTTCCACTTTCTCTCTGCAACTTCCAATTATGTTTTTTTTTGCCCCAACCCCTGCAAAAGAGAGCCTAAAAATATTTGTTCTATTATTTCTGCTGTCATCAATTATACATTTTCCACCTCCAGGACAGAGTGCATTTCATGCTTGTTTTCCTCAGTCTCTCTAACAAACACAAAAGAATCCTTTTGTTCCTCAGAGAACTGTCTCAGCCGACATCCAGGGCTTGTCAACACACCTTAGGGCTGATCCTTTCTTATTAAGAGATTGCTTAAGTCTCTGCATCCCGTGAAGGCCTCTTTCCATCGACAGAGTTGGCTGCCTAGTCAATGCTTGCACTTTAGATTTATGGGGCAGGGACAGGGGTTGAAGGAAATGTTATACTCATTCTCATCACAGTCGGTGGATGACTTCTGTCGCACACTGCACCAAGAGTGTACCCGGAAAATACTTCTGTGAAATTCCATCAGTGAAGTCGACCCCCGAAACCAGGATGCTCTATCTGCAGGGCAAGAGCTGCTGCGAATCAAGAAACCTAAGACACTGACATGCTTTCTGGAACCTACTGATGGTGCAAACGAATCTTTCCTTCACTGGGGGCACGCAGTGCTTTTTGTTGTGCTGAAATTTCTGAACTATTAAAAGAGGTCATCTCTAAATGATATACACGGTAGCTTTCCGTTAAGCGAAACATTTCATTCCTGCGGATCACAGAATGCGTTCCTACAGTCCTACATGTCCCATCGTTGTTCTCGTCAGGCGGCCCGAGGAAGCAAGTCCACGCAGGACCGCTGCCATCAGGGTGCGCAGGCAAAGGGTAGGAAAAGTTGGTCAGGCCGGCTACTGTGCTGGATACTCTCTGGAACGCAGGCAGGAGAACTCGGGAGACATCTTCTCCGAAGAGCCCTTTGTCACTTGTGAAAGTGGAAATGGTTCCATGAACAACCGTCTGAGGGTTCCAGAGCGCCCGGCCCATCTGCCGCATCGGCAAAGTCTTCCTGTTCCCGGCCTGGCGGGAGCCCTGCTCCCTGGACCCCCGTCATCCGTCAGCATCAGTGACTGCTCCTCTTCAGACGCAATGGGCAGCAGAAGCCGCTGTCAGAAATGAGAGGGGCTGGAGGGTAGAAGCCACGGAGATGGAGGACATCTGGCAACAGAAAGGGGACGTGTCGTGGGGAGGGGGCCAGCAGTGCCTGGCAGCACCAGGAAAGACTGGACAAAGTGCATCGTCACTCAGAGCATCACACAAAGCACGCCCTGGTGGAGCTGTGGTTGGGTCCGCTCCCTCTGGCCAAAGCCCAGTCCACAGACATCCCAAGGGCCTGGGTTCGTAACCTGGGTTGGGGAGAAAACCCGAGACGTACAACTAAATAAAGATAAACAGAAGGCGTCTTCTTCCTTGCTCTTCCTGTCTGCTTGCCTACTGGTCTTCATTCCTACCTGCCTCTTTTCTTTAAAAAATAACATCACACAAATACCAAGAAGGTCAAGGAGAGCAGGGAGATGCAGGAAAGAAAGGAGAGACTCATGAAGGAAAACCTCTGCCTGGGGGAAGACGCAGTCTTGGTGACCCGAAGAAAGCAAAAGAGCTGCTGGCTTAACTCCCGGGACACAGACCTGATTCCTGGGAAGCAGAGGAGAAATGCTGGAGGAAAAAGGATAAGGCTCAGAACAGAGGGTTGAATAAATTCAAGACAAAACTTTAGTAAGAGCCTTACTAAAAGCATAATAAATGAGTGTACCAATACAACTGAGTAATGTCTCCTATTCAGACGGGCTATGAGGATTAGAACTAGGGACGATTATTTCCCCTCACTATAAACATATATAAGAAATTGTGTACTTTATGTTTAATACACAGGGGTCGGGTGTTTATTCATTTCCAGTTTATCTTTTGATTTAAAAAAAAAAGTATGCCAAAAAATATGTGAATGGTGGCCTCAGAATTAGGCGGGCACAAACATTCTTCTGAAATACAGAATAAAGGTAGACTTCAGCCACTTGAGAGTATAACACTTTATAGTAAGATTTCCAATCAGCCACACAGACAACGCTGTCTGAAAGGCAGCATTTCCATGAATTAGATATTGGCTCCATTTATGAAAGGCAGGTACTGAGGGAGTAAAACTTACAGACACCATAAAGCATGTTTCCAAACAAATGTTTATATATTTATGCATTCTGTGAAAAGAGCTCACTGTTTTTAGTGGACCTCATGATGTTTTCCTGGGCAATGCACAGCATTTCATTTGTAATTCAAACAACTCCGGCTGATACTTGTCTTCCTAGATGCAGTTTCTTTCCTGAGGCACTCCTAGAACCTGGGAGGCTGCAGCAAACAAGTCTCCCATGCATAATCTTTGCTGAAGACCCAAAGCCTAAAAACAGGCTCCCGGCTCTGAGTGTAACCAAAGCTGTGTGTGGTCAGGAGAGGCAGGGGTCTGAGAGCACAGCCACTTTCCTGGCTCAGGAAGGAGGAGAAGAGAATTCTTTTAGCTGGCAGAATTCTGCAAGTGCTTGGAAAGTAGCAGTCCTGCACTGCAAACCTTTCGTAAGAAAAGGCAGAAAGGAGAAACAAGGGAGGATGAACAAACAGGAAGGAGCTGATGGAGTTTCATCTGGATATCTCTGTGGAGTGGTTGTCTGGAAAAATCAATGAAAAGAAGGCTGGGAGCAACCCTTCTAAGAAGGCAAGGAGGAGCAATACATCCTAAGGACCCAGGTTTGAGACCCGGGACAGGGCGGGGGAATCACCACAACTAGATAAAAAAATAAACGGATTCCGCTTCCTCCTCTCTCCTCCCGCCGGCCTGCCTGCCTTCATTCCTGCCTGCGCCTGTCCCTAAAAATAAATTAAAAAGACACCTAGGCTGAAAAGGGAAAAGATTAGAGAAGGTACTGCATGCAAGTGGTGAAAACAAAGTCATTGCTTGGCTGTTATTACAAATTTAGTTTTAAAAAATTAGGGCTGATGGGAAAAGGGTCTTAAACCCCAGCATGTCCCCGCACCCAGCTTACAGCCAGGCCAGGGCACTCACCGTTC
Organism: Solenodon paradoxus; assembly: GCA_004363575.1. NCBI lineage: Eukaryota > Metazoa > Chordata > Mammalia > Eulipotyphla > Solenodontidae > Solenodon > Solenodon paradoxus. Next base: position 27,356 of record RJWH01001989.1, on the reverse strand, counting down.
ACAAACCACCGGCCTAGATTCACTGAGGACGGGCCCCAGGGAGGAGCAGGGCTGCCGAGGAGGAGGCGCGATGGGAACAGGCGAGTCCAGGGAGCTGGTCTTCCGAGGAAGCGCATCCTGCGCCGCGGTGGCCCCCGGGGCCGCGGGGCCCTCGCCCTCCGCGGGGCAGGAGCCGGCCCTGCCGTGGGCGCCCCCTAGCGGCGGCTCGGGACCCACCGCGCCCTGCAGCGTTGTGTCGGCGCCAGGCAGCTCCACTTCCAGCGTCGGGGAGGCTGGAGGCGACGCTCGGGGCTTGCGTTTCGTGGAGGCGCCAGAAAGCAACTTCAACAACCCTTTTTTTTCTTTCTAGAGGAAAAGAAAGTACAGTCAGTTGGAGACTGGCGGAGCAGAGCACCTGCTATTGTAACCTAGGAGGCGCTACAGTTGCGATCATGTAAAATGATTTCTGTGCCTATTTGGTTATTCGGGATCTACTTACCGATTTCTGTGTGTGTTAACTCTAATTTGGCTTCTCTTATCCCTCCCTCTCTTCCTTCCCTTTTTTGCTTGATTGGACATTCTGTGGTTCATCACCACCTTCTACTGAGTTCGGATAAACATAAAAATGATGACAAAGGAATCACCAACTCACATCTCGGGGTGGATGAAAACAGAAGTAGGCATGTTAGAAAAAAAGGAAGTTCGGATATTTGGATTTACCTTCCTGAAATTCTGCCTTTCCTATCTCTCATTCTTCTGTGTGCAAATAAACATAAACCTAATAGGATTTCGGTCTACACCAGACTTGATTCTGATCCTTTGTAGGTAGGGGCTCACATGTTACCACCCGGATGAAACAGACAAGCGTTTTCTATTGCGAAAATATCTCCTTGATGAGAAAGGCAAAAACAAGCATTAAATACAGGTGCGCCCGGGTGGAGTCGTGGTTATGTTTGTTGCCTCCAGCTGAGCACAGTCCACATACATCCCAAGGACCTGGGTTCATGTCGGAGACAACCCGTGTGAACAACTACATACAGAGAAATAAATAAAATGCTTCTTCCTGCTGTCGTCCTTGCCTGTTGATGTGCCTTCTTTCCTGCCTATACCTTTCCTTTAAAAAAGAAAAGTTTTAAATAAAACCGAAGTATGACAAAAAAAAAGTGACTCCTTTTTTGCGAGAAAATGTACCGTAAGAATTTTTTTTCATCTCTTGAATCTGTCTCTGTTTACACGTGAACTCTTCACTTTGCTAGAAAACCCAGACCTAGAGTTAACGCTCCTTCATTCCCAAGGCCTATGTGTCAATATTCTTTCTGATGACAGCACAGATCACCATCATCTTTTTAAAATGCTTTACCCAGATGTCAACTACACCACAAAGGCCTCAGAGAGGAAATGGTGCTTGAAAAGAAAACATTTCAATGAGGAAAATTCTTTAGAAAATGCTTTAAGCAAATCTGGAATTATTAAGGCTTATTAACAGGGAAGTAAGATTATAAGGGGGCCCAAGGAGAGAGGACACCGAGGAATTTTCTTTGGGAATACAAATCAGTTCAGACCAGTAAAAATCCCTTGAAGAAAAGGATGCAAAACCTGATAACACAGCTCCGCTAGAGACAGAATGGCAGAAAACAAAGGAAGAGACGAAAGCAATCATTTATCAAACAGTGAACAAGCATTCCGGAGAGACCACAGGATGGGGCCTGTTCCCTTCCAGCTGCTCACAGTCGGAATGGGAGGAGAGAAACTGAGGCTAACAACAGGGAATGGGATGGGGGTGGCGGAGTCCCCTGGACAGTGGTAAAGGACACTCGGTGATGTGGTGGAGGGCTGAGAGTGCTGATGTGTCTGAGGGATGGGGAACCTACTCATATGGGGAACATACACATAATAGGTTTATTTTAACTTGTAATACAAAGTTACGGCAATAAACACTTTGAAAAAAAAATGGTAGTGGAGAGCTGTGAGCTACACCAAAGGCCAAAGCCATTTCTGGGCAGGCTGACCCCAGGCCACAGCCAGCCATGTCTCTCTTATCCTCATCTCCCTCCCTGGCCTGAGGAAGACGCTGGCATTTCTCTTCAAGGCCCAGCCTCAACTCACCTGACACTGTCACTTTGTTCATTTAACTTTACATTTTCCAAGGGGCGACTGCAGTCAGGGATCCCTGGTGAGAAATGTGTCCTCAGGCAATCTGGTCCTCTGCGAGCAGCACTTACCCACACTGAGATGACACAGCCCACTGCTCCCCCAGGCTGTGTGTGGGGGGCATCTGGATAAACGTGGCCCATCGCTGACCAAAATGTCGTTTTATGGCACACAGCTGTATACACAGTCCAATAAATGAGCCTACCAACGTGGGGCTACCTGCCTGGGTGCTGGGCACCGACTTGCTCACCTTTGCTGCACCAGCGCCTGGGCAGAGTCCTGCAACCAGTGCTGGGAGGCCAAGAAAACATGAGGCGCGTGAGACAGACGAAGACAATATGCTGAGTGAGTCCCGGGGCTCAGGAAAGTAAAGACACTACTATGGATTGCTGCATCCATGAAGGTAAAGATCTGATGAAGACACAATGGCCAGCGAAGAAGAAACCAAAGCAGCGCTGAAGTTTCCTGAAGGCGGGTGGACATCTGGGGGACAAGAATATGCTAGGGAAGAATGATGTCCAATAGCTCGCACTTCTCAGGGAGCAGGCAGACCCCATTTCTAGTTATCCCTCCATGATGCAAGAAAACACACTCTAATCCTTGAACCCCCAGATCCACAAAGCACACCAAGTCCATTGATAAATTACAATCTCAGCAAGCCACAGCTAAAGATAGTTCTTCAAAGCTCAGTTCTGGGCACTCAGAAAAAATATCAGCTAACTGAATGGTGCTAAGAAAACAGTCAGGAAAGTGATTAAGAAGAAAGATGACTTGGTTCATCTAAAATGATTAAACACATTAAATATAACTTGCTTTAATGACTTCAAAGGGATGTGCATCATCATCAGAGAGGCTGGTTACCCACAGAGCAGACGGCAGGCAGAGGCTGAGGTGATGAGGTGGGGGTGGGGGTGTGGGGGTGAGGATGGGGGTCTCACACGGAAAAGATGCCACCCTTGTTCCAAGGAGCTGTGCCTTTAATATTATATTTGTGTGTTTTCGCTGTTAGTTGAACATACCACTTGAGAGAGATAATTTTGCAAACTCAGACAGTTATCATCTAAGGGCGCCTTTGTTTTATTCAAAATCCAACAGCAGAAATGAAAACTGCAGATGAATTAATAGATTCCACTTCAGCAAAGCAATTTTTTTAAATGTCATGTGAGCATGCATGAAAAAGGGGCCTATCTTTTAAATAAATCTTAATAATTCTTCTCCTGTGGGGTTTCCAAGAAATTATTCCTAGGTGAAATGGTGCTTTTAGAGTCATAATTTTGTCCTCAGAAGATTCTGATGATTTAAAAGCCATAGCTCATATATATATATATATATATATATATGTACACATATGAAGGAACTATATAGGCTAGAAAATAATCAGATAACCACATAACTATAAAGAATAATTTTTAACAATGAAAATATTTCCTGAATATCAGCTTATTAACTTTCTAGTCATCAGATAATGGAGGACGAGTACGGTGGGGAAGGCACTGAGTCAGAGCTCCCTCTCCAGCAAAGACACATTTCATCTGGACAGCTCACAATTCCCCACATCTTGCTCCCTGAGTCTCCCCTTTATCCCTTGCCTTGCTTTCGGCCATGCGGAGAAAGCAGCAAAGGATAAGTCTTCCTGGGCCACAGGTCATCAAAAATATAAATGGTCAGACTTCCAATAATCAGAGCATCTCGAAAACTCCATTCATCAGATTGGCTAATAATAATGACTCAATTCAGCGAGTACTGACTGAAAGTCTAATGTGAACCAAGCAATGTGCTAGGCTCTGGGAATATGACAGTGGACACAAAGACAAGCAGTTAGACACAAACATGACTGCAAAACAGATGTTCCACAGAATGCTAGTGCAGGCTAAGAAGAGAGTGAGCCGGGGTGCTCTCTGAGGTGGGATGCGTCTCTGAGAGCATGATTGCATACAAAGCCTTCTCTCAGGAAGTATATGGAAGGGGGAAAGGCCATTTGGAACTCTAGAGATAGTCAACCACCACTGGGTTCAAGAATGTTCTTATATTCTTGCAAGAATTTCCATTCTTATTCTTCATACCCACCTGATTAGAGAGGAATCAGAATTATTCTCATTGCTAGTCTTCTCTAAGCTTGACGAAAATCTCAGTGCTACAAGGGGTGGAAGTGGGATTGGAAGAAGCCCTGTTCTCTCCTTTGAGTTTGGCACAGGCAATGTCTCCAGAAACAACCACTCTGTGGAATGTCAGGAGTACACTTTTCTCTCAGGGCTGCAGAGTTCTGAGCCAGACACTGCGTGCACATCTGCACGTCTGGATGCCAGCCTTTGGCATCAGCAGGAACAGTGACTCTGCCCATCTAACAGGGAGGTGGGCTTCTCAAGAAAATGACAAGGCAACTGTTAGGCTGGCCCAGGGACAAAAGCAGCAGTGGCCATGCCCGGGAAAACGGCAGCCAAGCCCGGGAAAAAGGTGGATGACGTCAGAATAAGGGATGTGACCCCCACACCTGGATTCACAGGGCCAATCCCCAATCGCCACATGAGAAGCACGCGAAATTCCTCTGCTTAAAGAGCCGGTCCCCTTTGTTCAGTGCGCGACTTCCAAGCCCGCGACTTCCCGGCCCTCTGCGGACTTGGGAGTTTCGCCCGGGTGTGCAAACCCCAATAAAGCCCTGGCTGGTCGACATTTTTTGTCTGATTGAGCTTTTCTCCTCGCGGAGCCCAGAAAAACCTTACAGCAACGTCCACAGACCATCTTGATTCTGAAAGTGAAATAAGAACGTAGAGGAGAGACAGAAAGTGACCAGTAGGGACTCTAGGACACACGTTGGAAAGAAAAAAATGGGCATCTGAAAACTAGATGGATCCTCTGAAAAAGAAATGGAGAACAGTCAAGGCCCTCAAACAGCAGTGTCTCAATACAGGAAAACCTGTGGCTAGCGACTTCAGAGAGAGTCGGCAGGAATCCGGAGGTGCAGTGGCAGTTAACCTTTTGGGGTCCACCTGTAGGAATTCAACCTTTTAGGGATATCTCCTGAATCAGCAGTGAGCACGAAGACAATGCCCACTCTTGCTGATTCAGATGGGAAGAACCGACCACGTCAGAGAAACCGTACAAAGCATCTCCAGAGTATGAAGGGAAGAGTAAAAACATTGAGCACATGGAGGTGAGGGGAGGTTTCTTCTTCTCTGAAGGAAGGGTTAGAACAAATAAATGAAAGAGGCGTTACACCTGAGGTGCTGCTAAGGCCTGAGCAGCCTACGGAGCAGATAAAACCTGTCTGAAATGCCTCACACGAAGAAACCAAGACCTAAAGCCATCCAATCACAAACAGCCAAAGCTACACATAATTTCCTTATTTGACTTCCCATCTTCTCCATCTTTCGTCGTTATCTTTTGCTTCTCACCACTTCCCACCATTCCCAACTTAATATCCCTCAGTTTATCTTTTGACAGAATTTTGAGAATTGCAAGGAAAATTACATAACTGACGCTGGAAAAATGAAAGATTTCGTTTTCTGAATGAAAGTTTACTACATTAAAATATGTTGGTATCTGGGGAAGAAAAATATATGCAGCATAATATTTGTGATTTTTTTTGAAATTTTGAATTAGATTTGTCTATTTGGATGTCTGAGTTTTCTCTAACTTCCAAATAAATATGCACAATTGAAAAAAATTTATAATAAGAAAACAGAACAAAAGAATAACCAACGGGTGTGCCCTGGTGGTACAGTGGTTTGCTCTGCTGCCTCCGGCCCAGCACAGTCCACAGACAGCCTAAGAGGCCAGTGGGGGACAAGCAAGACGAACAACGAAATCAAATAAATAAAATGTTTCTTCTTCCTCTAGCTTCCTGCCTGCCTGCCTATTTGCCTTTACTCCTGTCTGCACCTTTCCTTTAAAAAAAATGCATGTAAAGAGACATGAATATCTCTTAAAGACTAAGAAAAAATATTTGTCTAGAGACTGGATCAAATAATAAAGGTGCTGAACTGAGCATGAAGTTAGAGAAATGTCTAGATAAAGCTGCTAAGTTGTGAAGTATAGGAAATACCTGAGATCTTGGAGAAAGAAGTATAAATGACAGGTAAGTTCCCAACAAGAAATAAGTAAGATGATGTCTGGAAAGATATTAGAGTTCCAGATGCCTGCGCACCAAGTCACAGAATGGATACCAGACGGGGATGGCTAGAGATTTCGAGTCAGGGATGACATCCTGCTTCTGAGACTTGGCGAGACAGAACTTCCAAAGAAAATATTGTTCCCGGGAACAGCCCAGTTGGTGAGGTGCCTCAACATCCTGGCTGATAGGACAAGATCTCCCAGAAAGGCCTGGGTGATGCCATTTTGTGCATAGCATTTTGCCTGGAATCTCCACTGGCCTTTGGCTCAGTGTTTCCTCCTAGCCGCCCTCCTCAGTCTCTTCTGAAAAGATCCTCATTGTTTTGAATAATGTCTGTATTAACATCTTAATGACTTTCTAAACAGACTTTACACCTCCAGACTCTCGCAGGGCCATGCGTGAATCCAGCTGCAACTAAGCCCACCCTTATCAATAGCCGAATCTTTCCCCTCAGTGCTGGTTTATTCCTTTACTGAGCCAGCCCGCTTCTGAGGTTCCAAAATAACATCTTTTGGAGACTCGAGGCATTTCTCTGGGTCACCCCTTTCCAAGCTCCAGAACCAAACCCCCAAATCCCCCAAATCTTCGGGGGAACCTAACACCTGTGTGTACATGAACAGTGCGCCCCTGGGAACATCCCTGCTGGACATCCGGGAGTAGAGGGAAGAAGGGGTCCGCTGACAAACTACTGTGGAGGTACCACGCACTGCATGCAGAGTTTAAGTTCATGGATGATGCTGACGACAAAATGGCGAGAGAAACAGAACTAATGAGGGAACTGCCACATACCTAGACATCTGGAGTCTCCACTCACACTAGAATCTCTTGACACCTTTCCCTGGACTTGTGATAAGCATCTCACAGCAAGTGGGGCAGGCTGCAGGTCTGCATCTCTGGGAAAAACCAGGGTCAGGAGGGCAGGGAGGTTCGGTGGAAAAACAGGGATCTGTGAGAACTTGGAAGGAAACACCCAGAGAGAAGTTGGAGACAGACAGACAGGTTTGAACTGTCAAGTTTGAAAGAACTGATTTTAAAAGTTCAAAGAAAATATATGCATGGCCTGTAACTCAAAAGGAAAGATACTTCAAGAGGAATGGGAAGGCGCTCCAGAATGAAATTCTAACTATACAATTGCAAATTATTCCAGTAGATGAAAAAGGAGAGGCATCTAAAGGCATGGGATCCCCCAGGGAGCAGCCTAATGGGCTCCAATGCTTAAAGGACAGGCACAAAAGATCAAGAGTCCAGAAGAGAGAACATTTCCTGGCCCATATCCACTCAAGAAGGCTAAAGATCAGAATGAGCTTAAACTTGCAAAAATGCTAAAGACCAAAGAAAGTGGGGTGAGGGAGCAGCTGCTTTAAAGTTGTTTTAAACAAGAACAAGAAAGTCATGCACTTGCTGACCTGCTCTATGGGGTGAAAGATGATTCTCAAGTGGTATGAAGAAAGGATAATCTTCAGACTGGAGGGGAAGAACAAACTTTGATAAGAGGGAAATGAATGAAGAGATTGGAATGATACTCTTGACAGGTGGAAGTCACCACAGTGTGAAGACTAAATGAACAACCAAATACAATGGATAATCTTGGACGGATCCTGATGAACCTGGTATAAAGGTCAACTCCACAGGCCAAAGAAGGGTATGGGTAACCTCAATGAGCAAAAAGAAGACAATGCATTTTGCAGACCATCTGGAAATCCTAGGACAGTGTTATGCAATGGAAGGTTTACTTAGCGATGGAAATGGGAAATGAGACAGCAAGAAGAAGGCACTTTTAAAAGATGCTTGCTCATGATAAGAAAGAGCAGACAGGATGAGGCACTGCGGGGGCCATTTGGATGGCAGAATGTAAAAGAGATCTCAACAGGCATCTGGCAAGTGCTCCCATGACATTCTTGCAGACAGGATGGAAGACTGTGGGCACTTCCAGAATGATACTCCAGTTCTGTTAAACACGGAATTTCTAAATTCATATTTAAATAGGCAGGGTCCAGAAATGATGGGCTCTCCAGCTGCTGGCTTATGGAAAATTTTCTCTGTACTACACAATAAAAGTACACCAACTTTATAAACCATTAACTATCCCACTGTGAGGGGTTCTTTTGCTAAATTCCCCCTTTTCACTGAAGTCATTAACTTCTCCATTGTCTAGATTATTTACGCCTCCATTTTGACTCCCATTTCCATTCCCTCTAAAAATGCTCGTGTCACTGCAGGCGAACTAGCAAGAAGACATTTCTCTAGCTAACCAGGATGCCCCCAATTGAAGACTAAAGAGTGTAGCAGAAAGTTACCACCCACACCCTTGACTGGCTGAAAAATGCTTAAAAGGACCAGTTCAAGACCTCCACGTGAGCAGACTCTTCTTGGGAGGACTCCCTACCTGCTGGGTCCTCTCCCAGACTTCCCGTCCTTCCTACTCTCTCTCCTTCTAAAAAAGCTGTTATTTAAGGCATGATTTGACCTTGGGTAATTTCTATTATCAGATGCCAAAGAATCCACAAAATGGGATCTGTCTGTCCCCGTGCTCCCCGCCTGTGACAATATCAACTGAGAGCAGTCTCTTTCACAGACTTGGGACATTAAGTGAGGTAGGAGATTTAGGAAAGGAAAATTTGAACTCTGTGACATAAGAATAGTAACAACAACAAAAACAGCTTTGATGGAGATAAAAACGGGACAGCCCAAGTCTCTCAGACTTGGTGTCCTGTCCATGCCCCACTCTGACAGGAAGAACCAAAGGACAGTGGAGGACAATCCCAGAGGAAAAGGAGAAACTGCAATTCTTCTAACCCTGTAGCCCTGCCCTTAACCCAAGAAGTCTCCTAATCAAGAAATGATCTTTTGTCCCTATTCTCTAAAAGAAAGTAGACAGGGAAGTTATCTTTACTTTCAGAGTAACCATGAGTCATTCCTCTTTGCCAGGTAGAGACTGCTTCCTCCTTCCCCTGAGACCTCCAGGCCTCATTTCAGATTATAAATGTGGGTCTGTCCCAGCTACCTCATAATTTACCGCCATGTAAATTCATAGATATGTCATTTAAATTGGGCTTTTCTCTTAATAATCATGCCTAATATTAATTTCTTCATTTGTCCAACCTGTGAAGAACCGCAGAGAAATGTGGGGAAGCTTTCCTTTGACACCCACACCTTAAACAAAAAGAAGACAACCCTACAAATCCTATAAGACTTCATATGGAAAGGAGAGCAAGTTTTTCTAAACAGCCCTTCAAAACACGGAAAAGTGGTCTGAGGTCTAGGAAGGCGTAAGTGGGCCCGATCAGATCAACTTTCATGGAGCCTATGGTCTGAAGACAGCAGGAGGCAATGTGGAGATAAGACACCTGTGGTGGATACTGGGCCCAAGCAGAGGCCAGCGGTCAAGGATGGGCACCCAATGGCACTCTGTGAGGTCCTGTGTTCATTGCTACTGCAACCAACGATCTCACACTGCACGGTAAGAAGTCATGTTGTAAAATCAAGGTGCTGACAGGCCTGTATCCTTGGGGAGCCCTAACGGAAGAATCTGTGTGTCTTTTTCAGATTCTAGAGGCTGTTGGCATGTCATAGCTAGGGGGCCCCTAGGTGTGTGATTATATCACTCCGATCTCTGCTTTGAGGTCCTAGCTCCTTCTCTGGCCCTGCTCCTGCTTCCTCTCTTTAATGATGATCCCTATAAATCTCCTGGACCAGCCAGCCAATCCAGGATCATTCCCCCATCGCAAGACCATTACTAGAGTCACACTTGTGAAATCCCTTTTGCTGGAGAAGGAAACCCAGTCTCAGGTTACAGGGATTAGGACATGGACGTCTCTGAGGAGTCATTATTCTTTCTTGTACAGGTACCTTTCAAGTCCCCAAGAGTCAATGAATTCCTCCCAGCAGGGTCAGGGCTGAAGCGTCCTTTCCTGTTCTCCTTGGGGCCATGGGCCCTGAGACATACTGTCCCTAACCCTTAAATCTATGCGGATAAAATAAATTTTTTTGCAGATATGAACATGAACATGTCAGCGTGAATACAAGTTTAACAGAGTTAATTATAAACACTGAACAGATACCCATCTTTAAAAAAAATGCTCATGTTAACCCAACAATTAAATATTAACTTTTTTAGTAGGCTGTAAAGTTTATTTCCTTATAAACCCCTATTTACAGGCTTACCTAACCATTTAAATAGAGCAGCACGAATTACCACTAAACCAGGTGGCTAAGGGTTTATGATTACCCCAGAGCTTCCCAGAACTGGGTTGGGCATTAGGAGGAAGGCCTGCAATCCTGAGGGGAAAGTGAGGCCGACGCCATCCTCCAGACTTTGCTCTCCCTCTTCTCTCTCTGCACAAACTTCATCGCCATCAATTCTCGGGCCTCCAAGCACCTGTCTCCACACCCAGTCATGAGGTAGTCTTTCAAACACAGCTTTGCATGGACATACTGTTTTCAAAGTCAGCCCAAATGACAGGTTTTTTAAAAGACTTAGGAATTTGGAAGCTATTTTCCTCCAGATTTCAAGTTGAGAGAAAACTCTCCATGCTGATTACGGTCAAACATACTGCAGGGAAAATAAATCCACAAATAACATTTCTGATCAACAGTTACTGCCTCCTGGTATGTTAAGCATTTTTTGACAGAACTATTAACTAGAAGCAAAACTGGCCGCAGAGGAAGAATGAAGGTGGGCAGGTGATGGAAGAGCATGCAACTAAAGAGGAAGGAAGCTGTCCCTGAGACTTATCACCATGGTCCCCAGTATCCCAGACAGGCCGGGCCACCGGAGAGGGTGTAAACGTAGAGACACACGCCCCCAGCACGTGACATGGTGACTCAGGCATGGCAGGCGCTTGAAGGATGGCTGAACCAGGAGGCGTGTCCTGAGCTAGCAACCAGGGGCTACCAGGTAAGCAGAGACAGGGCGTGTCACTCTTACTTTGCTATCCTTGTCTGGCTTGGCGGCGGAGCTGTTCCCACAAGCTGAGGAAACACTGTCGGGAGAGGTGGGAAGCCCAGGGACGATGGTCACTGTCCGGCCACTGGGATCGGTCTCCAGGGAGGCGGCGGGGATACCCGGGGAGGTTAGCGAAGTTGCCGTCGCCGCACAGGCCAGCGGGGTGGTGGCTCGGCCGACGTTCACAGTGGCTGCGTGGGCCATGGTGGGCAGAGGCTGTGAGGCGGCCGAGGGGTGATGGGGCAGGGCCCCGCACACGGGGCCCAGGCCGGACGTGCTCTGCACCTGGATGGGTGTCACCGCTGCCGTAGGCCGCTCCTGGCTGTGAGCCGCCACTAGGAGGTGACAGGAGGGAACACAGCAAAATTCAGCTTTCCAATAAGCGCTACTCACCAAAACATGGGTCATTTCTGCATCAGACGCTCAGGAAAGGCTGCCACTGCATTTATTGCCATAAAGAATGGGTGCGTGGGAGCCCATCCATCCCATTTTCCTTCCAGATCAGCCCTGAAGTCTGGCGCATGCCTGGAAGTTCAGCTACCGCCCCAAGGCCCTGCATTTCAGCCAAGAGAAGGCCTTCCCACGGAATTAGCGCCAAAGAGCCAGCCTCTGATGGGAGGGCCTCTGGTCCTTTTTAAAAATTCTTCTTTTGGTTTTTTGGATAGAATTCACATGCTGACCCCACCAGTGCCCTCCACGACTCCTGATAGGTTTTCAATGCTTTAGAAAGAAGAAAGCACTGGGTTTGAACTAACCTGTGACTAAGTTCATAAAAAAACAGCACCCAGCAACAGGTCATCAGGCTCACACAACCACAGTGACAGGGGAGAGCAGATGACCCAGCTGAAAGACGTCATATTTTCAAGTGCGACTGACATTTATGCAATCGGCCGAATTTCTTTGGGATTTTGCATCTGTGGATGGGGCTTGACCACACATTCAACACAGGCCAAAATGAAAAGGATCCATGGATAGGACTGCTGGCTTCTCTTTCCTAATGTAATTCATAATTTAACATCACATGTGCTTTTCTCAACATCTGCCACGAAAGACTAGCTGAGGCAGGACAACTCTCTCCATGATACCCCAGGTCTGGTTTCCTTCTTACCTGTCCTCACAGCACTGCGGGCCTGGTTGACGGTCATCTGCCCTGCCATGTGCAACAAGACTTTAGCCTGGGGACTGGTCTGGATGTGAGCAGCTGACACCACGGCCGTGGGGACGCCGCTGCTGGGACCCCCAGCAACACCATTTCCCTGGAGCTTCTGAACAGGTCCTCCTGCAGTGGAAGGACTGACCATCGTCACCCCTCGAATTGTCTGACCAGCCGTGGACACGGGGACTTTAGCTTGGGAAGCATTTGTCACCGCCCTGCCAAGAAAGAAGCATAGGCCAGCCCAATCTATCAGCAAAACCAAGGACAGAACAATTAGATGCAAGAAAAATTACTCAAGAGCTTTAAGATAGAACCTTTGAAAAAACAATGAATGGAAATTTTTTACAGTGTTGAAATAGCAAAGGCAAAGCAACAGTGACCGTGAAGGAGAGAAAGGACTGGAAAGACATTGTGAGTCACAGGAAGATCTCATGCTCTGTTCAGGCATATATGGAGTGTGACGTGTGATTTTAGCTTGACTTTACCACAGTCAAACATCTGCACTGACTTAAAAGAGGAAGGATTCTCCTGCATCATCTATCAAAGAAGCCAGGTTTGTTACTTTACAAAATCCACCTTTTCATAGCTTGGCTCATGTTTTCTGTTCTTCTCCCTACTAGTCCCCAGAGTTCTGCATCACACAAGTGTCTGTGTGCATGCACACGCGCTCTGGAGACCCTCCCTGGCTTCTCATGACCTATCTTAATCTTATTTATGTTTCAAGATCCAGCAGAAATCCCACCATTTCAAAAAGTCTTGCCTATGGCTCAGGGTGAAGATGCTGTAATTCTGCTTTTTCATGTGGATTTCTTGACAATCTATGGCCCCTGGTGCAAAATTCCTCATTCAATACTCTTGACTTTCATAGGATCAAACTGGACGCAGGTGCAGTGTGAATTCTTGGTTCCTCCCATATTTGCCACTTATGGCGTACTGTCAAGTCTAAACAAATTCTTACTGGTTGAGTTTAATTAAATTCGGTTCCAGATCATTTTGACTCATTTACAAAAAAATCTAGATTCATCAAAACAACTGCATGTTGCACTCAGTAGAATGCTTCATGAACTCAAGCCTCTGTTTCTTGCCAGGATGAGCAACAGAGAACTTACTACCCGCAAGCATCTCTCCAGAGACTTCTAATACTTGGGTTTTGAGTCTCAGGAAAACGTTTTCCTTCATTAACCTCCTCTGTTGTTGCTGTCGGTTTATTCTGTTTCCCTTTGTTGTTTGTTTCTTCACCAGGGAGGGTCAATCTGCCGATATCTGGAAGGACTAGACTCTGAATGTAGATTTTAACATCCACAGAAAGGGTTTATAGTGACTAAAAATCTGCAAGTCAAATGAAAGCCAACATTCTGTCACCCTCTGCAACAATAGTGATTTTCATTTGATGAGGCTGTCCGCCAACCTATAAATCAAGGCCAGCAGCTGACAAACATGTCAGTTTATGAAGCCACTTATTGAAATGCACGGGGATTAAAGACTGATTTAACACAGTGAAGTCTGGGCTATTTATTAAGAGCCTGGCAGTCAACACCCAGGCCACCCTTAATGTGGATGCCACGAGAGGTCACTGACTTCTATCCCCGAGGCAGCTTGCGTCAGTGACAAGAAGGTGGACGAATCCTTAAGTAGATGATGTGGTATAATGAAAGCTCTGACATCCTATTACCCTATAACAGGGTTTTTCAACCTCAGTGACATTTGGGGTCAGACATTCCTTTTGTGGGAGGCGATCCCGGGAACTTGTGGGCTGTGGAGCAGCCTTTCCCTCCTCCTTTTCCTGACAATGACAATAACAAATATCAACAATGTCAAATTCCCCTGGGGACAGAAGTGCCCTCTGTTGAGAAGGAAGAAGGCTCTAGGCCTTATTTAGGGAAATTTATTTCTGACTATATTGTAGAAATTAGTTGCCACCATGCAGAGGTAATCACCAGGCTACTGAAGTAACTAGGGCTGAAGTACTTCTTCACCATGTGATCTCAGACAAGTTATGCATCTCTCAGGGTCTCCTTTTCCTCATCGATCCAGGGGAGACAATAACAGCAACTCTATCAATGAGTTGTCTAAGGTCTTAGCATGAATATGCGTAACCTATTTAGAAATCTACCTGCCCAGCATCATGGAAGCTCTGGACAAATGTAAACATTACTGACAGCTTTTGTCTATAGGAAACATTATACTTGTTGTTTTCCAGCAGAAAAATATTGAAAATGGTATAGTGGGGTCTTCTCAAATAGAATTTAAAGCAAGTACTCAAAACTCATTTCTTGGGAGAAACCGATCATTTCACTTAGATCCATGTGAAAAGTAATTAAGCTAAGAAGTTGGGTTGGAAGGGATTTCAGCAAAGACGATGTGGGCTTTTAAACAGTGGCTTGGTAACAAGCAATAATCATGTGAAAAAGGGCTCCGAACAGGCTAGCCCCACGGAAAGGAACAGAGCTCCTCTGTCTAGAATGCAGTAAAAACACGTCTCCAAAGCCTTACCTCGTGACCGGTGCCACGTAGTTGCCCGGGAAAACCCCAATTTTGCTGGTATGCATCGAGGTCCCTTTGAACCAGCCGTCCTGGCAACGCTCAAATACTAAGAACATCTCCCCTTTCCTCAGCTCCAGCTCGTCATCTTTCCGGGGAGTGTATGGGTAGATGGCAACATACCTAGAGCAGAAAAGAGGGTCTGATTTCAGGTGCAGTTACAGACAAACCCCAGAGGTTCCAGATTCTTCCTCGAGACGAGGTCTTGAGTATCTCATACAACGTGAGCAGAAAGTATCAGCCGTTAAGCTGTCTGCAGCATGGGCAAGGGGCCATCGAAAAGGTTTTGCCATTTACCTTTCAAAGGCAGCAGCCTTCCTGATTAAGAACTGGCCACGTGGGTCCTCCCGGGCCAAGGTGACTGTCCCACCCAGTGGCATCTGCAGGGTGTGAAAGGGTGAACCGAGCTCCGAGAGAGCTCCGGCGGCGGGGATTAGGGCCCCCACCCCCCGGGGAATGGAGTTCTGCAGATGGCGCCTCTTAGACTTGGGCAGTGGCCCGCAGGGAGGACATGGTCTCAGATGCCACTGCGAAGCACAGTGTGTGTCCTCCCACACACAGCTGGAGCCGAGGCAGGCAGCACCTGCCTGTCTACGCTCGGTCAGGATCGGTTTGCATTTGAAGGAGTCAAAGGGAGAAAGTCCAGATCACAGAGCATGCGAACATCCCGAGAGGAGGATGGGGTGCTGCTGGCCGTGGAAACTGGACAGGCAGCACCAGCAGACTTGGCAGCGCTCCTCGACAGCCCTGTGCGCAAGCTCACACAACGCAGAAGTCTCGAGAGAATAGCGCCCTGGTGGAGTAGTGGTTAGGTCAACTGCCTCTGGCTGAGTGTATTCACACCCATCCCAAGGACCTGGGTCCAGCGGGGGAACAAGCAAGATGAACGACTAAACAGAGCAAGTAAAAATCTTTGTCCTCTCTCCAAACAAAACAAACACTACCGCCTTCTACTAAGGGTGAACTTTCAACAAGATCACCTGAGTCTGCTGGGTACTTACGGCTGGGGACTTTGTTATTCTCAGGCAGACTGCAGGTAGATCTGACATGTGCAGAACACCTTCCCCTTCCTTAGTCCCCATGCAAAGACGAAAACGAAGACAATAGCTCCAACACGAGTTGTACAAAAAAGCAGTTCCTCACACCCATCACGTCAGGAAGTCGCCAATAGCTATGCTTCCTGAAACTATGAAAAGTCTTTGCTCGCCGGAGGAACGCCGATGGGGCCTGTACTGGGCCCAGACTGACAGTCCCCTAAGCCTATGCTTGGCTACTTCCATGAGCCAGATGCCTGCCACCAGCTCACATCAGAGAGGCGCTTCTTTCCCTCTGCTGTTGGGGCTGAGTTGGGAGCAAATGTTGCAAGGGAAACAAAGGACCCCTCACTTACATGCTGGGGCGAGTCTGAGGCCGTAAATGTGCAATCTGGTCGGCGGGGCCCGCTGGGGTCCTCGGTCCCATTACAGCAGCCGTGCCTGGAGCTGTGGAGGCCAGGGGAGGGGGCGGGGGGAGAGGAGGATTCATAGTCTGGTATGAGAAAGAGAGAGAGAACAAAAAGAGGGAACAAAATATTTATTTATATCTTTTATAAAAGGCGGGAGGGCACAGGAATCAGAGTCCATGGAAAAGGGCTTTAATGGAATCCACATAGAACCTACGAAAGCCTCCTTCAAAACACAAAACAAAATTCATCTCTTGCTCTTGTTCTCCTTTAAGATCGTAAAGCTACAGCAACCTTTTCAGCCAACAGGTAAAGTAATCACTGGGGAGGAGAGAGAGTGAGCACGAAACAATTGCACATAATTTCAAGATTAATAGCACTCTTAAGCAAAGACTTGAACAAACATCCCAAGGTCTTTAAAAGGGGGCAGCCATCATGTCCTGCAGCTTGCTCAGAATTAATATGGGATTGTTTCTGCAACCTGAAACTTAAACACCACACAAAACAATTTAGCTGCATTATGTCTCAAACCATTCCTACAGAAAAGAAAATTCCTTTTGATGCCTGGTCTCTCCAAAGCCCAAACATAGCAAGCTAAATCACTGAGCCCTTCTTGCTACTTTTTGCTTATTCTCTTCTTAACTTTGCCAGCTTTTGAAACGGAGCACTATCAAGGCTGGTAATCTTTAACAAGTACACCAGTGAAAAGCTGCTAGTTCCTTTCTAGGCAGAGACTAATGGGTTTCTGCCTACGGGATTCCATGCCTTTTGAAAATCAATGGAGCAATTGTTGCCTTCTGATCTAAAAACCCCAGATAATTCTTTAGGGTCTGTATTAGCAAGAAACTCCTGGGAAAACAGGCACACAAAGGCCCGCCTGAACCCCCACCTCACCCTCCCCAAATCTTTGAACCACTAGATGTAAAAATGGCATCAAAGGAGAAATAAGGAGACTAAAGAACGCACCCAGGAAAAGCACACACTTCTCCACAGCAGCAAAGGAACAAGAAAAATCCACGGGAGATCTTAAACACTGTCCAGAAGAAGTTTTTTTTTTGTTTCTATTTCTTGGGATAAAAATTTGAATCTTATCAACATTGACTTCCAGAAACATAATCAATGGTGCAGGGAAAACATGTCAAATTTCTGGACAGAGCTTGTAACTTACACATATTAACTTTCTGCGACGGTGACCTTCAGGAAGGTCGTTTCCCACGAGGCAGCAGAAGGTGCGGCAGACTTGGTGGGGAAATCAGTGAGGTGTGGAGGGGCTTACAGAGCCGGTCTGAGGTCAGTTCAGAAAGTTCATGAATGTAACTCATGGGCCCCAAACAGAGCAGGGCTGCAGTGAGATTTGGTACAGTTCTGGAATTTGCAGGGGCTGGGGCTGAGAGTCTACAAACCTTGAACCAGGAGAAGCTAAGCATTCATTCTGTCTGGTCTCCACCCAGGAACAAAGTAGGGAGAAATAAAGATAATCCTAGCCAAACACGCAGCCAATGTGACCTGGGCAGATATCTAGTGGCTTGATAGGCCACAGAATATGTAGAATAATAAAAGGAGACTGCAAGCTACCCTTGACTGATCTCCCCTGAAATCTTCCTAAACCTACTCTCCAAACAGTGTGGCTTTGGGAAAGCAGAAGACAAATGACATGGGTTCAAGGATAATACCTTCACCTGGAATTGACTTAAAATAGTACCCAAGGCACAGAACGAAAAAACTCTTTTATACTCACAGGAGAATTCTAGTTTTCGAGAGAAAAGGAAACTAAAATTCTGTTATATCTTGGCTTTATTAAAATACAGGCTGGGTGTGCCCTGGTGGAGTAGTGGTTAGGTCCTCCATCTCTGAACAAGCACAATCCACAGGCATCCCAAGGCCAGAGGATAATAGCAAAGATATAAAACTAAAATACAAATAGATAAAATGCTTCTTCCTCCTCTCTTCCTGCCTGCCTGCCTGCCTGCCTACTTGCCATCATTCCTGTCTGTATCTTTCCTTCAAAAGAACACAACAAAGAACAGAAACAGAAGCTATTCTAAATTGGCCCCAAGAAGAAGAAAGGGGAAAAAAAAAAATCTGTGACCCAGATAAAAACGTGTCACATTATATTAACAAAATGCTAAACATCACATCATCGTTCAGATATAAGTAAACAAGCATTCCGTGTACATTACTTTTACCATCTGCCGGCTTTTGAGACCAGATATGACAGAGGGTTTTCTGAAAGCTCCCCCAAATTGTGTTTGAAAGAAAATACAATTACATCTTTCCTGTGATGGAAGCCTGGGCGGTCTTAATACAACTATACAGACTTTTCTCCACGAAGGTAACCTGTCTTTGGGGAGCAATCATCTGTGCATGGATCTTTGAGGGTGTCTAAAAATCCAAGAGAGAAAGTCTGATTAGAATCAGCTCCCTGGATGCTGCTGGACCCCGGGGGCTGGGAAAATGATAGGGCTTTGGCGATATGGGGGCTGGCAGACCAGGAAGCTCTGTGGGCTGCTCTATAAACAACCTCCAGTGAAATACTCTGGTGATGGGGAAGTTCAAAAGGCAACACAGGGCGTGCTGTGCTCCGGGCACTCAGCTCTCAGCTATCCTGGAAGGCCTGACATTTCTACAGAGCAAACCGCAGCCTCTCACCCACCCGGAGCCGACCTGAGTCCTGCCTGTGAGCCCCGAGTCCAGGCCCGCCCAGTCAGCAGAGGCCGCGAAAACACCCACCGACCGGCTAGAAGCCGAGGCCCGTTCTTGCACAGTATCGTGGGAGTGTAAGATTGTCGGGAACTGAATTCCGTATCTAAGTGCCACTTTTCCTCTCTGCAGCGTGCTCCACAAAGAGGGGCCTGAACAGTGCGCCTCACTTGCAGGCTAAGCTTCACGGCAAGGCTGCGGGTCTAGAGAATCAAGGAAAGCTGCCCACAGCTACACCGCAGAGGTGAAGGGGCAGAGAGACCAGATGCGACTCCGATGCTGGTAAAAGATGAGCTTCCTGTCAGTGCTTCTGTAGACTCAGGCCTTCTGCTCACCGGTACGAGGTCCTGTCTGACCAAAAATGACTCTTTCTGAATAGTTCCTGGCCTAACGGCGGACATCAGGAATGGCCTGCACGTGTGCAGTGGTCCCACTTGGCCCCGCAGGTTCTGTTCCCCTAGCCCACCGAAGTGGAAAGAGGCAGCTTAGAGCTGTAGACGTGTGGCTTGGGGGTCAGGAAAACAAGGGTCCCATGTTGGCTCGGTCTTGTAGGACCGTCTTCAGTTTCGCTCCTCTGTCAGAGTGCGCACCAGAGAAGTGTCCTCCTGGAGCGGGCTGGCTTCCAGGCCACATCTGCGAGCGAGGAGTTCGAGTGCGTGTGACACCCCTCCTCTGTGGTGCTTCTGCCTATCCTTTATCCAACTCACGCAGCAGCCAGCGACTGGTGAGCTTTGGCTAAGGACAGGGAACAAGATGCAGTAGGTCTCGAGCCTGGACTGAAGGCCACAGGCCAGTTCACCAGGAAAGGCTCTGGGCACACGGTCAATGGGCAGGAGGGGTTCTTGTCCACTACAGCTGTCCCTCAACTGTCTGTCACAACTTCCAGGGAGAAGAGTGATGACGGTATAGACTGTGGGCATTTCTGGAGCTCTGTGGCAAATACCACTCAATATTCCCCAATTCCACCACCTGAATGTCTCATCACACTCAGCCCGACCCATTAATATCTCTAAACAGTCCCTGTGCACGAACCTGGGGCCTGGACCCTGGCTGAGGGGGCACAGTTCACAGCGGAACAGTTCCAGCCAGGTCACTGTCTACACACAGCAGGGTCAGTGCCATGGTTTGAATTTTTTAAGACATTTTTTTTAAATGAAAGTCAGTAGCCAGTAGAAAAATGAAAATGGTGATATGAGTGACTGAAAAATAACAGGTGCCAGAATTCCATAAAATTAAGATAAAGATGGAAAAGGAGTGAGTCTTCTGTCCCACCTGGATGCCCACTGAAATGAAGTCAGTCATTCATGGGTTGGCAATGAAGAAAAAGCAAATTCAAAGACTATACCAAAACTGCTGGAAAAGGGATGTTTTGAAGATTAATGCAAAGGGAAAGATTTCAGCAAGAACTTGGAAAATTTTTCAAATGTTATTTGGGAATGGAACGTCCCTTACAAATTACAGGTTTGTTGTTCTCCATTTGTTTTATAAAAAGAGATAGCTAAATACTTGACTTTAGATAAATTGCATGAAGGTCTCTATGCCTCACCATACCAATCTGTGCGATGGAGCTGTGATTAGAACGAGTTTAGGTAGGCTGCCTTCCAGGAGCCCAGCAGAAGCTCAGTAAATAGGAGGTATTGTTCTGATGGCAAGATGGCAAAGTAAAGAGACTATCTCACTCATCTCTGTATTGCTGGCCCCTAGCTTTGCAGAAAAGATAACAGGTCCTCACTGAGTGTTTCTTGAACAAGTAAACATTCTTGCTTTCACTCCCCTTAGACTCATATGGACCCAAGAGGCCTCAGTTCCCAAGATGTGGGAATCTTTTTTTGTTGTTGCTAAGATATTTGGCCATATCCTAGGCCTCCCTCATGCGGAGTTTTCAGAACTCCTACCAATTCCAAAGGCTCTACTTCTGCCTCTCAAACCATCAGCATTGGCAGTTCCACCTCTACTTCTAGTGCCTTAGTTGACCCTGACAACAGCAGCAGGTTCTGCCTGTCTTCCACCACCATATAATGGCCTAGTCACATAGGGCTATTCTGAGAATCTGACATCACTTCATTTTGTTTCTTTCAAGACACACGTACACGAGACTCACACATTTTTCAAATGCAATCTGCTTGTAAATTGACCATGGGCTGTTTTGTGTTTTGACCTTTTATTAATCTGCCTACCTTGTAACATTTTGCAGCTAAACACATCTTAGCTGCACAAAGGGTCGGGATTATTAATCACTTGTTTTAAAAATCTTCCACCATCCTGTACCAGATACTAAGATCTTCAAGCCCCACACTGCTGCCAAATGAGTTAGGAAAAAACCTCACTACTATTAATAGTGTGATGTCTGAATACCAGCTTTGCTTCTAATATTAGTCATTTAACATTTTAACTATCACATGTGAAATGCATGAAACAATATGCTCATAATTTCATTCTGCATAAAAGATGAAAATGTTCCAATTCATGAAAAAGGACTAGGAATAATTTTCATTTCCTATTCTAGTGGTGACATTTGTTACTTAAAAAGCCACACCAGGGAAAGCCTGGTTTCCTTTCTGCCAAGCTGCACATTGTCACTGTGAGCGTCAAAGTACCAGAAACATTTCAGATTTTAAATAGGAGACTTGCCACAACTCTTGTGAGATGCAGAGGGCACATGCTACTGAGACTTTTTCCACTTAAATCTAACATTAAATCCCAAACATTCCTGCCAACCTCCCCGGGACTTGGAGATTTAGACATCTCCTGGGATGACAGACAGGTCTGTTTATAATTAAATTTTTACTGAATGGAACTGGCACCGTAGGCATACTGGTTAATCAGTCTTCCTCTTGCTTCACACACGGGCGTCCCTGTATAATCCTCGGACGAAATGGCTGAATACATATTAATGTTCACACAGCCAAGCTCTCCTGTGACCTGTCTCCCGGGCCTGCCTAGAGTCCACCTTCATCTCCATGCACCTGGCCATTCGCAACGCTGTAAACTTTTCAGCCCACAGGGGCTGACACTCAGCCAACACCATGTCTTTTCCACTAATTAATGTTTCTAAGATCAGAAAAGGTCTCTTTTTCCCCCTGAAGAAATCAAGTTAGAATTTTCCCATGCGAGGTAGTCATCTGGAAATGGAACTGCACACTAATGGTGTACGGATTGGGTGGGAAGGGGAGGCCGGAGAGGGACATCCCCTGGAGACTAGAGGGCAGGATGATTATGGAACGTGGGTCTGGTTAGAACAACCAGAGCCAACAGCATCTCCTGGAAACCACATTTCAATCAAAGTTAACTGCATCTCATCGTCTCTCTAGATGGATCAACGTAACTTCTCCTTCATCAAAAGGTTGTGTTATCAAGGAAGCCGTAATTGTTCTGGAAACACTAAAAACAACGCCCGTAACCAGAACATGAATAACTTTCATTTAAATACAACAACATGTGGGTGTGCCTGGTGGCTTAGTGTCTAGTAGCCCTGGGAGCTGTCCTACACGCAACCCAGGGTCCAGGGTTCAAGACCCAGGCCAGGGGAAACAACCAATGCGAACAACTCAATGAAAAGCAAATGAAGTGCTTCTTCCTCCTGTCTCTTCCTGCTTCCCTGCCTAAGTGCCTTCATTCCTGCTGCACCTTTCTTTAAAAAGGGGGGAAAAAAAAACAATTCAAGAACATGCTTAACTCCATAAAGTTTTTCAAAGTCTACAGAAGTTACCTATCAACTCTGTGTTTACTGATATCCCAACTTTGTTTCTAACTCAACTGTCAATGATGTCTGACATGTATCAAGACAAAATAACTATTTTTGAAAGGAGGCACGAGAAAAATGAGAACCATAAAACTAGATGGAGCCAGCATAGTGAGCTTTATGTTGTGAGGTCCTTGCTGGGGAGCAGGTACAAAGCTCCAAGCATTCCAGCAGAGGAATAAATAATCTTTACAACATATATAGAATCTACAACCTAAAAAACCCAGGCTGCTGTGAAGCCTCTTTATTCCTGGTACAGAGGACAGAGAAAACCAAAACAAATGAGCATGGGAATGGGGCCCCCCAAAAGCACCCCCAGAAGGACCCAGGGGCACAGGTCACAGGCCCACCTTGCAGCAACAGCGCCCAACTTTCTCAACAGAGCTAATGACAAGATCACCCGCATCACCCTCTCTCTTCTGGACACAGCGCTAACTCTCTGGAGCGGGTCCCGCGGCTGTCATTCTAAGCAGGAGCACTGAGGTTTAAAGAGGCTGAGGAATCTTTCATGGTCAGAGAACAAGCAAGTGGCTGTGCTGAGTTTCAAGCCCACATCTGTGTCTCCACGATCGGGCATCATCTCTGAGAGGATCACAACTGGGGGGTCTATCAAGCCACTCCCAGGGGAGGGCCCCTGGAGACATCCACCTTAATGATCTTTTCCAGCCTCCGTCCACTCAGCACTGGCTGCAGCCGGCTCCTGTGAGCCGAGGCGATGGCTTGCAGGAGAAAAGTCTCCCAGCCGCTGGCTGCTTGCAGGTCAATTCCTGCCATTTCAGGAGGCAGGGATTTCAACACTATCTACAGTTGTGCGTGTTTGTGTCTTCTCATCTCTTCATGGTCGTTGTCGTCTTGGTCTCTCACTCCCCTGGCTCCCTTCGTGCTTCCCATACTCTCCCACCCCAACCACCACCAGCTCGGATATTTAAAGCAGCTGGCGTTTAGACTCTGTCTGCAGGATGCTGTGCTTTCAGAGGAAATGCACCAGAATGTTCCACCACAGCCGTGGCCGCAGCCGCAGAAAACCAGACACTGGCCGGTGAGTCGTACATGCAGAGATTCACCACAGGGCTCCAAACCAACACTCTGGCTTTGGGAAGCCCCGTTTCCTCACTGAGACACTATGTGTCTTTGGAAGAAATAAGCCGGTCCTGGGGAAGCCTTCAGGAAGTCAGGCTAAACGCAAATGAAAAGCATTCTTACAAGTTCTCCTAAAAGCTCCCAGGAGCTGGTCCTTGATGGGGAGCAATGTGCAGCCTGCGTCAAGAGACTATCAACGTTTTGGGGAAGAGGAACAGAGATAACACAGAAGGATAAGAGACCCAAGCCACCGAGCAAGTGTCAACACACAAGCCAGGTGTCAGGAGGCGGCCGGTGCCAGGAGAGCATGACTCAGTAGCCGGGAGAGAAATGGAGAGGAGGAAATCTGTACTCACTCCCAGGGCAGCTGGGTAGGGGACATCTGGTGGGAAAGTGAACACAGGGCCGCTTGTCACTGGGCTGCTTGGGGGTGGGGTCACGATCAACCCGGTAGTACTTATATGAACCTGCAGAAAAAGAAAAAAGTTAATAAAAACACTATGTTTCACACAAGAGATTATACCGGTGCAACTTTGGGAAGTAAGTCCCAATATCTTACAGCTTCTATTATTTGGGGAAGGCTGAATCCCTTTCCCATTCATTCACACCCAAATTTACATACCACTCAGGTACATTTACTCTGTGAAAGTCTAGGCAACTGTTAAAAACACACAGAAGAAATCTCAACCAGCTGAATGGAACCTGAAAGGGTTATGTTAAGCAAAAGATGCCAGAAAGAAGGGCTGGTGTCACTCATCTGTGATATAAAGAAAGACAACACACGCACAGACAGACGTCAACAAAATTCACAGGACTCAGGACTGGCTGCCCGGGGACAGAGGGAGAGAAGGCAGGAGGGAATAAGGTGTGGTAAAGGCACTGGACTCTGGAGGTGCATTGGTGTGAAATGCACACAGACGGAGGTGCAATTTCAATATCCTGCAATGCATACAGCTATGTGACCAAAGAAATAACAAAGGGATTTTTAAAATTTGCTGATGGCATCATTTTCATTAGACACGAAGGTGTCACATGATAAATACTGGCCACTACTTGTAGTTGGCTTTCACCATCACATGTTGCCTCACTGGAGATGCTGCCGTGAAGCAAACTTTCAGATGCTTGACCTGCCAACAATTTCCCCGAAGAGCCTGGTGTGGTGGGCGGTGGCTGAATACTCACCTGTCTAGCAATAGGTGAAAACCATGGGACATACTTAGGGATGTTTGCTCTGTTTAGGATCATCTATCATGAATTCCACCTTTCAGTGGGGATGCATCATCAAAATGCAGCTGCCTAGACATGCCTATAGCAGGTAATTATTTCTAAAACCTGCAAGGAAACAATGTCAAGCCCTATTAGCTGTTTTCAAAGGTGTCTCATCCATGATACTCGAGATTAATTCACTAGTAAGAAACTGAGTTTTTTAGGTCATTTCGGCGCCTGTGTTCGGCTACACGATCAGTTTCACTCAGGCTGCCCATCAGGTGCAAACGCAGAACCCAGCGGGGCTACGGGAGCCAGTTCCGTGAGTTCCCGCAGAGACGGGATGCTCTTCCTTCACGGAGGGAACATGGCAGCTGGTCCCTTGTTTCCCCAAAGAAATAGACACACCAAAAAACACTGGGCTTCTGATAATAAAACCTTAAACGGTTTCCTCAATTTCTCTACGTTAATTAAAAGATGATCAGGACAAAGTAAATCTCAGCGTTTAGAAGCCAGAGAACATGAAGGAATGTTCCATCTCCTACTGGGTCAGGCCTCAAAAGGCTGGGGACATCCAATACTGTAGCAAGTAATTCGTTTTCACAAACAAAACTGTTGTACATGGAAAATTAAACCCTTTAAAACTGGCATCCTTCCAAAATTTCCTTGGCACCTGCAGGCCCATCTATTGATTCACCCCCAGGCTCAAAGCTCGGCAGATCTGAGGTGCCGCTAACAAGAGCTTCTTTCCAAATCCTCATTTATTTGTCTCTCCTGTGCACCAAAGTCTATTTCCAGTTGATTTCTAATAAGACACACACTGGTTTTTCACTCTGTGGCCGGGAGCTATTTTATCCAGTGGCTGTTTACCTCCACAGCCCAAGGGCAGCTTTAAGTCGGCGCCACCTGAAACAGGACGTCTCCTGAGAAGACACAAGGATTCAACTCCAAAACACATACTCTTGCCAAAGAATCTCGGGGGAGCACACCATCACAATACTGCTCCCTGTGCCTGACCCCATAATATAGGAGACAGAAGTCCCTGTGGACTGATGTCACTCTAAAAGCATCAGGATAATTAGCTGCTGCTGAGCTTGGACCAGTCACACTACATCTCAGGACCCCGGGGAGGGGCTGGCCCAGCACGGACAGGGGAGGAAAGCCCACGACAGGGAGGACCCTGAAAGCACCAGCTCAACCTGGCACTGGGGTCAGGGAAAAGATAGAAGTCCCCAAAGAATGACCCAAAGCAGAAACACAAATAGCAGAAGTTCAGTGGCTGGGGGTGAGTCTTCCAGAACAAACGCCCGTTAAGGAAGGGCTGACTTTCTGCTGCATTCATTCCGTTCTCAAGTTTGATCAGTCTCCTCTGGAAATAAAGGCCAGAGGGGAGGCAGGGGAGTTGGGGAAAGCAAATGGGAATGAGTGGGTGGATTTTTAATACAAAAATGTCCCCAAACACTTAACAGTCTGAATCACTCCTCCAGCTGACAGAGGCCAAGCAATGTGGCAGGTGTGGCGGGAGCAGCAGACAATACGCTGGTGGCATCGCCTGCACTGAGAAATGCATGGCAGACATCTGTGCACACCTGCTCCATGGGCCACCTGCAGGGCTCAGATACCTGTACCTGGAAGGTCAGCCCTCCCTGAATCCTCACCACAAACAAGAGCAAGCCAGCCCCTTGCTCCCTCCTTCTGTCCACGTCCCCATCCCAGTGCCTAGAATTTGCACGTGACAGTGAGAAATGATCGCCTTCGAGAACACAAGAGTAAGGACCTTCCCACAGGCAGGAAAGGTGAGCTAGGAGGTGCTCTCACCCCAGCCCTAGGCTGCCATTGGCGGGAGTGGGGGTACATTCAGGTGAGAGCAAAATGAACACTCCCTTCTTTAGGGCCCATACTCAGGAATTTCTAAGAAAGGCAACCAAACCCAATTAAGGAAAAGCAAGACAGAAATCGGACCAAGAGCAGGAGACTCAATCCACCATGGGCCTCAGTCACATTGGCAGAGAGACCCTTTGCTGGGCAGGAGAAAGGAAAAGCCTGCTTTTAAACCACCTCACACAGCCCATGTTCCCAGGCCCACTCGGATCCAGGGTCCTTCTGCCTGCCACCAACACAACCCACTCATCACTGTGTGGTGGCCTGTGGCTCCTTCCAGTGCACGCAGTCTCCTCGACAATCATGAATTCTGCAAACTGAGGCTGGAGAAACAGACAGCACTGCAGACATCTCCTGTCCTCTCCCAGAAAGAGCTTTTCTGGGAGGCAACCCAGGACCACTGACACCCAGGGAAGAGCGAGG